>CAUYRH010008253.1:0-42127 GCA_963574655.1 Perodicticus potto
TTTTTTTTTTGAGACAGAGCCTCAAGCTGTCACCCTGGATAGAGTGCCGTGGCATCACAGCTCACAGCAACCTCCAATTCCTGGGCTCAAGTGAGTCTCCTGCCTCTGCCTCCCAAGTTGCTGGGACTACAGGTGCCCGCCACAACGCCTGGCCATTTTTTGGTTGCAGCCGTCATTGTTGTTTGGTGGGCCCGGGCTGGATTCGAACCCGCCAGCTCAGGTGTACGTGGCTGGCGCCTTAGCTGGTTGAGCCACAGGCATGCTTAGTTTCTATTTAGAGGATCTGTCCAGTTCTGTCAGAGGGATGTTGAAGTCCCCAACTATTACGGTGTTATGCAATATCATATTGCTCAGACTCATCAAGGTCTGTTTCATAAATCTGGGAGCATTTAAGTTGGGTGCATAAATATTTAAAATGGAAATGTCTTTTTGTGTATTGTTCCTTTGAACAGTATAAAGTGTCTTTGTCTTTCTTAAGTTTAGTTGCTTTAAATCCACTTGTAGCTGAAAATAAGTTTGCAACCCTTCCTTTCTTTTGATTTCCATTTGCTTGAATACTATTTTCCATCCCTTAATCCTGAGTCTTGATTTGTCCTTCAAGGCTAGTTGTGTCTCCTGGAGACAGCATATGGACAACTTATGTTTTTGTATCCAATCAGCCATCCTGTGCCTATTCAGTGGTGAATACAGTTCATTGACATTTATTGAGAGAATTGATGTGTGGTAGAGTTCTAGTCATCTTATTTTGTAATGTAGTTTTATCTTTTGAACCATTATGGAAGCTGAGATCTTTAGCTTCTGGGTATTAACTTTTCTGGTTGTCCATTGTGGTGGTCAGTGTTGAGAATAGGTCTAGTATTTCCCATACAGCTGTTCTTGTTGTGGCAAATTTCCTCAGTGCTTGTACATCCATAAAAGATTTGATTTCTCCATTAATTCTGAAGCTTAGTTTAGCAGGATACAGAATTATGGACTGAAAATTGTTACATTTAAGAATGTTGAAGGTGGATGACCATGCTTTTCTGGTTTGACAGATTTCAGTTAAAAAGTCTGCTGTCATTCTAATAAGTCTGCCTTTGTAGGTCAGTTGGTGCCTACTTCTGGCTGCTTGCAGAATTTTTTCTTTCATCTTGACTTTGGACAGGTTCATTACAATGTGCCTTGGAGAGGCTCTGTTTGAGTTGAGATGACCCAGGTTTGCTATCCATCTGAAAGGAGTGTGTTGGGGTCTTTAGTAAAACTGGGGATGTTTTCCTTTATTCTTTTCTCTAGTAAGGTTTCCATTTCTTTGGGACAATCTTCTTCTCCTTCAGGAATCCCTATTATTTGTATGTTTGAATGCTTCATGGAGTCTCATAGTTCCCTAAGCACCTTTCTGCTTTATCTCTTTTTTTCTGCCTCTTTAACTACCTAGATTAACTTGAAAACTTTATTCTCTACCTCTGAGGATCTTTATTCTCCATGGTCTAACCTATATTTGATGCTTTCTACTGCAACTTTACATTCCCTGATTGTCTCCTTCATTTCCTTAAACTCAGCTATATCCTTTCTACATTCTACATATCTCTTGTCTGATTTTTGTTTCAGTCTTTCCATTTTCTCTTCCATTCATTTTATTGTCTTTATCATCCGTATTTTACATTCTCTTTCTGTTAAGTCCATTAATTCTTTATAGGTGGAGTCTTCTATAGTTGCTGCCTCATGGTCCCTTGGGAGAGATCTTCTGGTTTGGTTTTTCATGTAGCCTAAACTTTTCTGTTCATTCTTCCTCTTGTGTTCTTTTTGTTCATCTCCTTGTCCTCCTTTTTCTTTCTCACTGCCTCCTTTGTTTCAAATAGAAGTCCTTGGTGTTGATGAGAGTGTGTTGTAATATATTGCCAGGACACAAGGCGATGCAGTAGTTTTTTAGAAAACAGACAGCATAGCCTGCAACCTCTATGGTCCTTATTCCAAACTTAGGTACCTTCAGTGATCACCTGATTTTTTCCTCAGTATTCAGACCTTGCTGGGTTGGAATCTTAAAGATCCCAAGAATCCATCAGGAGCAGGTCACCCACTGTCCACTGCCCCTTGACTGTAGTTCCCATGGGGTGTGAGAGTCCTTCAGCCTGTCCCAAGAGTGTAGCTCTGATCTCAGCAGGCAGAATTAGGGCAGCCATACTTTAGGCCCCTGCTAAGGTCTTCCCAAAATGTCAGCCCTATGACTACCAACACCTTCTCAGTATGGCTGCTTTGCCAGCCACTAAATCTATGGCAAATCCACTCCAACCACTTTCAAATCTGGTTGCTATATACTGTTCCAGTTTGCCCTCTTTTCCAAGCTTTCCACTCAACAGGCAGCTTTTCCAAACTACTGAA
The DNA here is from genome assembly GCA_963574655.1 of Perodicticus potto. Taxonomy (NCBI): domain Eukaryota; kingdom Metazoa; phylum Chordata; class Mammalia; order Primates; family Lorisidae; genus Perodicticus; species Perodicticus potto. The sequence continues at coordinate 2,359 of CAUYRH010008253.1, forward strand.
AACTCCAGGAAGGCTTCCTCCCACCCTGGATCTCTGTTGGGGAGGGCAACCCATCCCATGTGGTTGCAATCACTTGCCTAATTCATCAGATTTCCACTGCTTGGGATCATACACTCACCACCTCCTCACTGTGTTCTGTGAGCTATGACTTTGGGTAGGGTCCCTCTACTAGGTAATGCTGGGTTTTTTTCTCCCCCAGTCATTCTAGGAGAGCTCAGTTGAATGATCCTTCTGTTCTGCCATCTTGATCCACCAACCGATAATACAAAACTTAACAACTATAAAAATATTGGAATCATATCAAGTTTATTTTTAATCCACAATGGCATGAATTAGGTATAAGTAGCAAGAGTAATTTCAGAAAATTCACAATTACATAGAATTTAAACAAAATGCCCCTGAACAACCAATGGGTTAATAAATTAGCAGGAAAATTTTAAAATGTCTTAAGGCAAACAAAAATGGAAACATGACATACCAAAATTCATAGGATGCACTAAAAGCAGTTCCATGGGGGAAAATGTCCCAAATAACTAAATGTTACACCTTGAGGATCTAGAAACATAAGGGAAAAAATGGAGTTAGCAAGAGAAAGAAAATAGTGAAAATTAGAGCAGAAATAAGTGAAATTGGGAATAGGAAAGCAATAAAAAAGACCAATAAACTAAGAGTTTGTTTTTTTTTGCAGTTTTTGGCCAGGGCTGGGTTTGAACCCACCACCTCTGGCATATGCGGCCAGCGCCCTACTCCGTTGAGCCACAGGCACTGCCCAAGAGTTTGTTTTTTTGAATAGGTAATCAACAAACCTTAATGTAGGCTAAGAGAAAAAGAAGACTCAAATAAATAGCATCAGAAATTAAAGTGGATAATTTACAAAGGAATTACAAAGAATTACAGAATTACAAAGGATCGTAAGAAACTGTTGTCCACTATCATGTTAGGTAACCTAGAAGAAATGGATAAATTCCTAACTACTTACAACCTACCAAGACTGAATCTGAATGAAATGGAAAATATGAACACACTAGTAAGGAAATTGAATCAGTAACAAAAATTCTTCTAACAACAAAAAGGCCCAGGATCTGATGATTTCATTGCTGATTTTACCAAACATTTAAAGAAGAACTAGCTACCAGTCCTTCTCAAACTCCTTCAGAAAATCAAAGAAGAGAGAAAACTTCCAAATTCATTTTACAAGGCCAGCATCATCCTAAAAAAAATCAGACAAAAACAATAATAGTAAGTCAATATCCTTGATGAACCCAGATTCAAGAATTCTCAAAGGCCAGGAAACTGAATTAAACAGGACATTTAAAAGATCATTCACCATGATCATGTGGGTTTTAACCCAGGGATGCAAGAATGGTTCAACATATGTAAATCTATAAATGTGGTATACCACATGAACAGAATAAAGGTCTAAAAAACACATGATCATCTCAATAGATGCAGAAAAAGCATTTGATAAAATTCAACATTTTTTAATGAAAAACTCCAAGAAATTAGATATAGAAGTAATGTACCTCAACACAATAAAGGCCATATATGACAAACCCAAAGCGAACACTATCCTCAACCATGAAAAGACGAAAGTTTTCTTTTTCAAGATTAAGAACAAGACAAATATGCCCATTCTTTGCCACTTGTTATCCAACATAGCACCAAAAGTCTTAACTAGAGAAATTAATCAAGAAGAAAAAAAATTCAAATTGTAAGGGTAGAAGTTGTTAATAAATTGTCCATCCCTGTTTGTAGATGATGTAATCTTTTATATATGTAAAACTCTTAAGACTTCACACACACACACACACACACACACACAAATCCATTAGAACTAATAAATCCAGTAATGTTGCAAGATACAAAATCTGCACACTAAAATCAGTAGTGTTTCTATAAACAATGTGAACCATTTGAAAAAGAAAATAAAACAATCACACTTATAATAGCACAAAAAAATACTACGAGTAAATTTAATTCAAGATATATGTTTTTCAACTCCTTCATTAAATTTACTCCTATCTTGAAAACTATAAAATACTGATGAAAGAAACTGAAGATAACACACATAAAAGATATTCTGTGTTCATGGCTTGGAAGAATTAATATCGTTAAAATGTCTGTACTCTCCTAAGTGATCTATAGGTTCAGTGCACTCTTCATCAAGATATAATGTCACTCTTCACAGAAAGAGAAAAAAAAAGTCTAAAATTTGTGTGAAACCTCGAAAGACCCCAAAAAACCAAAGTAATCTTGATTCAAAAGAACAAATTTGGAGGCATCAGAGTACCAGACTCCTAAATGTATTGCATATCTATAGTAACTAAAACAGCATGCTACTGGCATAAAGAGACACATTGACTATGGCATAGGATAGAGAGCCCAGAAATACCCCATGCATCTATTGTCCATTCATTTTCAACAAAGGTGCCAAGAACACACAATAGGGAAGGGACACTCTCTTCAATAAATGGTTGGAAAAACTGGATAGTCACATGAAAAAGAATAAAAATGGACTTTTATCTCACCTCTTCTACAAGAATCAACTTAAAATGGATTAAAGACTTCATTGTCACACCTGAAACTGTAAAACTGACAGAAGAAAATATAGGGAGAAAACTTCATGACATTGGTCTAGGCAATGATTTTTTGGCTATGACCTAAAAAGTATAGGCAATGAAAACAAAGATTAAAAAAAAAAAATGGGTTTGCATCAAACTAAAAAGCTCCAGCATAGCAAAGGAAATTGAAGAGAAAACCCTCAGACAGGGAGAAAATATTGCAAATCATAGATTGAATAAGCAACTAATAACCGATAGATAGATATTGAAATTACCCAATACAAGAAAACAATCTTATTTTAAAATAAGCAAAGAACCCGAATAAACATTTTTCAAAAAAATACATACAAATAGCCAAAAGACACAGGAAAATATACTCAGCATCTTTAATCATCAGAGAAATGCAAATTAAAACCAAAATGAGACATTACTTCATATTTTTTAGACGGACTATTATTAAAAAGTTGAAAAATAATAAGTGTTAGTGAGGATATGGATAAAAGGAGACTCTCATACACTGTTGGGGACTGTACTAATGTAAATTAGTACAGCTATTGTAGAAAACTGTATGAAAGTTTCTTTAAAAATTAAAAATAGAATTACCATATGATTCAATGATCCCGTTTCTGGGTATATATCCAAAGGAATTGAAATCAATATGTTGAAGAGATTTCTGCCCTGCCATGTTTATTGTAGCATTGCTACAATAGAAGTGTCCAATAATAGGCGAATGGCATAAAAAATGTGGTATAAAAACCCATGTACTACATTCAGTCCCGAAAAAGAAGGAGATTCTGCCATTTCTTACAACATGGAGGAATATAGAGGACATTTTGCTAAGTGGCTGTTCAATCAGTGACAGTTTTAGGATTTTTTTTTAGTTCAACTTTGTTGCAATGTTTATTTAATGCCAACTGAGTTTGCTCTGGGGAAACTTGGTTAAGATCTAATTCCCCTGAATACAAATACTATGTGACTTCTCTGAGATGTGCCTATGAAAGTGATTCTCTTAGTTAAGCACACGAGAGGAGGGGAATTCCTTACCTCTACTCAACCTCTTTTTGAGGAAGGCATTTATAAAAAGAATTATACTTACACACTACTTTTTGAATTTTGTTAAGACTCTTCCATGTATATTTCTTCTTTGTGCCCTTCCTAACCAAGCAACAGTTAAAAGTCAAAATGGCCGAGCGGTGCCTGTGGCTCAAAGGAGCAGGGTGCTGGCCCCATATGCCGGAGGTGGTGGGTTCAAACCCAGCCCCGGCCAAAAGCTGCAAAAAAAAAAAAAAAAAAAAAAAAAAAAAAAGTCAAAATGGCCTTTCTCTGAACAGAACCTCCCTTAACATGTCCATATCAGTAGAACTGCATCAGGGACCAGGCAGGAAACAGGCATTCCTATCTGACAGTGTTTTGATGCCACAAACCTCTGCAGGAAGAGACATGCAGAGCCCCACTGAACGGATGTGGAGGCTGGGTGACAGCCTAGGGGTGACAGCCTAGGGGTCTGTGCATGTTTTGAGTAGGAGCATGGAGAGGGGTGAACAGAGAGATGGGGCAGGTGGCTGTGGGGATGCAAAATTCCAGGAGAGACGAAGGGTGGACAGGAGGAAGCTCTTGGAGGCATTAAAATGGTCAGGGAGAGAACAGGACTCAGGGCCACGCCAGTGGTAGGCAGCCCAGGGGCTGGGCAGAGAAGACGTGATCTGGGGTATGGACAGTGGCTGGGGAAAGGGTGCAGAACCAGGATCACAGCAGTAACAGATTAAACAGCACAGGGATTTAAGATGCGACTCTGAAGGGAAGGTTGGTTGTGGAAGGCTGTCATGCCCAGCAAGAGGAAGGTGGGAGACCCAGGCGGAGAAGGGAAGGCCTCAGAGTGGGGGCCTGGGGTCTGTCCGGCCTTCCTGCCTGTATCCCAGCCACACAGGACCCTGTGTCCAACCTGTCTGGGAGGTCAGGGGGACACTCGGGGCAAATCCCACTGACCTGTGCTTAGAGAGGACTTTGATTTTGTTCCAGGGACATGTTGAACAGGAAGCAGCACATGGTGGGAACCTCTGAGGAAGGGCTATGAGGCTGGGGTGATGGGAGGGGAGGGAGACACCCAGGTCACAGTGCAAGGACTGGGGTGGGTGTGACTTGTGACTTTAAGGGGCAGAACTGGGAGAAATGGTTGGACTCAATAGAAGAGGGAAGATCTGGGCTTCACCAGAAATGCAGAAAATAAGGCCAGTGGCTCATCAGTCTTCTCAGGCTCATCCCTTCCCTTGCTGGCCTCACCTTGCACTATGCGCTTAGGAGCATCCTTGGTGCTTCCTTAATGCCCCAGGCCATCTGCCTCTCGTCCATCTGCCTATATTCCCATATCTGGGTGAAGCATCACTTTCAAGTTGATCTGTCTGTGTCTGCCCTCTCCAGAGCTTCCCACCCGCTGCTGCAGTCCCGTGCACTCGCTGAGACCCTTTGCCTGGCTCTGAACACACTGGATGCACTTACCATTAGTGGGGAATGCATAGTTGTCATCCATTCTCCCTTACTCTGTGTCTGCATCCTTCTAACATGACTCTCTTGCTCCTGCCATGAAAGCAGGATCTTTCTCCCCCCTTGAGAGGTGCTGACCTCATGACTGCCTTGATCATCAGGACAGCAGCAAACCTGAAGAAGCAGAGAACCCCGAGCAGCCCAGGCCTCCCTTTGGTTAGTGACAGACCAGAGAGACAGTGTCCAGCTGTTGCAGCTAAGATATTTTGTGAGCAACCAGCCCTCTGTGGGCCTAAGCCCAGCTGACCTGGTGGCTGACTGCAGACACGTGAGTGAGTGCAGCGCGTCCAGCTGTGAGCAGTTGGGCCATTGTAGTTTTAAGCCACTATATGTCGGGGTCATGGGTTACATAGCAAGAGACACCTGATGTACTTATTAACTTGGCTGTCGATCCCCCCGCCCCAGCCTTCAGGGACCTTGTCTTGGACGTTTCTGTACCCGCATTATGCATCACAGCTTCTGTCACGTAGCTATCGTTTAGGAAGTCTCTGCCGACTGAAAGAATGAATAATAGATATGTAAATGTATGTGCGAATCTGTGCAGAAAGTCACCTGTTTAAAAAACTGTCTTATTTGTATTTCTTTTTTTTTTTTTTTTTTTTTTTGTAGAGACAGAGTCTCACTTTATTACTCTCAGTAGAGTGCCGTGGTGTCACACAGCTCACGGCAACCTCCAACTCCTGGGCTTAGGCGATTCTCTTGCCTCAGCCTCCCTAGTAGCTGGGATTATAGCCGCCCGCCACAACGCCCAGCTATTTTTCTGTTTTTGCAGTTCGGCCAAGGCCGGGTTTGAACCAGCCACCTTTAGTATATGGGGCTGGCGCCCTACTCGATGAGCCACAGGCGCCGCCCTTATTTGTATTTCTTTAAACTAAATTCAACATCAGAACTCTGCTTCCCAAATTAATGGAAACTTTCAGCTTATTTAGTCTTTGGCTCCTCCCCACCCAGAGTAATGATTCCCATGGTCTAATGAAGCACCGAGGCTTTGGGGAAGAGAAAAGCCTCAATGCGGCCTTGATCCTGTCACATGCAGTGTCTCTAGAAATGCTGGGGTTGTGGCCACCATTCCCAGTCTGAGCACAAGCACCCCACAGAGCCAGGATGTCATGACAGGAGCCTTCTTTTCCCCCCAGTTATTGCCACCCCACTCCAGGGCACTGCCCAGAAAGAGAGGGTTCCCCTTCCCAGTGTGTTTAGAGCTCTCTGCCTCCCCACCCAACCTCCCCATGTCTCTCAGCCTCCAGCTCACTCCCTGAGGTCACTTCAGTGAGCTGAGGCTTTCATAGCAGACCCCCCCCCACCAAAGACATGCCCTGAGGCAGCTTCTGCCCTGCTGAGCCCAACAACCTCCTTGGAATAAAGTAGGGCAGGAAGAAAACAGGAAGATTTTATATAAAATTTCATGTTTTAATAAATTGTATCGCCATGCATGTTCAAAAGGCCCTATTCAAGAATCCTCTCTGGCCTCTTACAAGTTGCCAGATGATAAAACAAGACTTTTAAATAGTGTTGTAATCCACACAGGGCAGGATGCAAAGGACAGAGACAGTCCTACAGGACGGATGCAATTGAGGATAAGGAGAGCAATCAATCCTTTGTGGCATTTTCATCAGCACATCTCACCGCTTACAAGTCATCGTAGGTATCACTCAGTTCCTCTTACCTCTGCAAGGAGCGTCTCTCAGGGTCCTACAGCAGTGATTGCTTTGCGCTCCACTTACAGCTGTATATGTAATTATATTTATAGCAAGACCCTGTCTCAAAAGGAAAGGGAAGGAAGGGAAGGGAAAAGGAAAGGGAAAGGAAGAAAAGAAAAAGAAGAAAAAGAAAAAAACGGATAGGGGAGGAGGTAAAAACAATAAAGCGAAACTGAAATGCAATTTCTATTTCATGTTTACTTCCCCTGTGCAATCTTGTCAAGGCATCTTACACAAGGTTTATAATACAGAGAAGAGCCAGCGAGAAAGACACACTTGGGATGCCTGCAAATATCACAGGCATCCTCCCTGATATTACATTATTTGCATGCTGTGGTGCTTGTGGGTCATCTGCCTCCTCATAAATGGAAGGTCCACAAGGACGGGAACTGTTGTGTTTCACAGCACATCCCTGATGCATGAGACAGTGCTTGGCACCTCAGAAGTACTCAAAACTATTTGCTGAATGAATTAACAAACGAATGAATGAAAGAATGTTGGCGGGTTTGTTAAATTTGCACTGTTTTCTTTAAGTCAGTGAAAGCAGAGATAAGGAAATGGAGACTATTATTGATATAATTCAGGAGTAAATACAATAAGAAAAGAGTGTGGATAATGAAGGGATAAAAAAAAAATAAGATGTCCCATCTGTCCTACTTGGATGACCACTCTTCGTTAGGCTTTGGGGAGAGACACTGCTTCTTACACTTACGGTGTAGGACGTCCAAGCCCTGAGATCTGTTGGCCTGACTCTGTGCATAAAATGCATGTGGTCATTCAATAAAAGAATAATAATGATAATTCCCATTCCAGTCCAAGCATTACCCTTCACAAATTCGTAAAGTTGGTAAACAAAGAACATCTGAGAACAGTCTAATCTCTTCATTTCTTACTTCCTATTTTTTTTTTTTTTGAGAGAGGCTCACTTTGTCACTCTTGAAGAGTGCCGTAGCGTCGCAGCTCACAGCAATCTTAAACTCTTGGGCTCAAGCAATTCCCTTGCCTCAGCTTCCCAAGTAGCTGGGACTAAAGGCGCCTGCCACAATGCCTGGCTATTTTTAGAAACGTGGTCTCAATCTGGGCCAGGCTGGTCTTGAACTTGTGATCTCAGGTAATCCACCTGCCTTGGCCTCCTGGAGCACTAGGATTACAGGTGTGAGCCACCTTGCCCGGCCCTTACTTCCTATTTTTGAAAAGAGGAAAGCCAGGGAGGCAGTTTGAACATTAGGAAAAATCAGCAGATCTGTAGATCTGTAAATTATTGAAGAGAGGGCTGAAGTTGTGATTTTCTGCTATCCATGACAAAGGCTACAGTGTTGCTCAACTCCAGAGGTCACCATTTTCTCTCCATACAAATAACACTTTCAGGGTTGTCCAGTGCAGTCTTCACAACTGTACATGACAGCCCCACCTACAATGGGTCAGACAAAGTATGTATATTTAATCTTATTCTCAAAGCCATTCTTCACTGAAAGGATGATCATTTATCTTGTTTTAGATAACAGCAGACTATGGTTCTGACAGCTCAGATGACTTGTTAAAGGCTGCAGACCTATCTTTGTAATCAGCCAAGCTTTCATTTCAACATGGAGGGTTCCTTTTAGTATTTCTTACAGAACAGGTCTTCTGGTGATCAAATCTCTCAGTTTTCATTTATCTGAGAATGTCCAAATTTCTCCTTTATTTGAAGGATTGCTTTACTGCATATAGGGTTCTGGGTTGATTTTTTTTTCTTTCATCACTTTAAATTTGTCATTGTCCTCTCATTTCTCTTTCATGGGTTCTGATGAAAAATCTATTAATATTATTGAGGATCCTGTGGTATGCTGATGCCCCCAGCTTTATTTTTATGACTAAGAACTGTCTTCGCTATACAGGGTTTTTTCTGGTTCCATACAAATCGCAGAACCATTTTCTCCAAGTCTTGAAACTACAAGATATTTTAATAGGGATGGCATTGAATTGGTACATTGCTTTAGAAGTATAGACATTTTAACAATGTTGATTCTTCCCAGCCATGAGCATGGTATGTTCTTCCATTTGTTAATATCCTCTGCTATTTCCTTTCTTAGGATTTCATAATTTTCTTTATAGAGGACCTCTTTTGTTAGGTATATTCCTAGGTATTTCATTTTCTTTGAAGCTATGGTGAAGGGAGTTGTGTCTTTTTTTTTTTTTTTTTGAGACAGAGCCTCAAGCTGTTGCCCTAGTTAGAGTGCCGTGGCATCATAGCTCACAGCAACCTCCAATTCCTGGGCTCAAGCAAGTCTCCTGCCTCCACCTCCCAAGTAGCTGGGACTATAGACGCCTGCCACAATGCCCAGCCATTTTTTTGGTTGCAGCTGTCATTGTTGTTTGGTGGGCTGAGCTGGATTCGAATCTGCCAGCTCAGGTGTACGTGGCTAGCACCTTAGCCCGTTGAGCCACAGGTGCCGAGCCTGGGAGTTGTGTCCTTAATAAGCCTCTCATGTTGACTTTTATTTCTGTATACAAAGGCTACTGATTTGTGGACATTGATTTGATATCCTGAGACACTGCTATATTTTTTGATGACTTCCAGGAGTCTTGTGGTTGAGTCTTTGGGATTCTCTAAGTATAAGATCATATCATCAGCAAAGAGGGAGAGTTTGACCTCCTCTGCTCCCATTTGGATGCCCTTTATTTCCTTGTCTTGCCTAATTGTATTGGCTAGAACTTCCAACACCACGTTGAATAGTAATGGTGACAGAGGACAACCTTGTCTGGTTCCAGTTCTAAGAGGAAAAGCTTTCAGTTTTACTCCATTCAGTAAAATATGAGCTGTGGGTTTGTCATAGGTAGCTTCGATCAATTTAAGAAACGTGGCATGTATGCTTATAATCTTCAGTGTTCTAATTAGAAAAGGATGCTGGATTTTATCAAATGCTTTTTCTGCATCTATTGGGAGGATCATATGGTCTTTGTTTTTGCTTCTGTTAATACAGTGGATGACATCTATGGACTTACGTATGTTAAACCAGCCTTGTATCCCTGGGGTGAAACCTACTTGATCATAATATATGACATTTTTGATGATAAGCTATAATCTATTGGCTAGGATTTGGTTGAGAATTTTTGCATCTATATTTATTAGTGAAATTAGTGTGAAATTCTCCTTTTTATTTGTGTCTTTTCCTGGTTTTGGTATCTTTTGGTGATGTTTGCTTCGTAGAACGTATTGGTGAAGATTCCTTCCCCCTCATTTCTTTGGAATGATTTCTGCAGTATGGGAATAAGCTCTTCATTGAAGGTTTGATCAAATTCTGGTGTGAAGCCATTGGACCAGATCACTTTTTTGTTGGGAGTTTTTTTAGTGTTTCTTTAATCTCAGTGCTTAAAATGTGTCAGTTCAGGAGCTCTATTTCTTCCTGGCTAAGTCTAGGGAGAGGGTGTGATTCCAAATATTGATTCATTTCCTTCACATTGTCAAATTTCTGGGCATAGAGTTTCTGGTAGTATTCAGAGATGATCTCTTGTATCTCTGTGGCATCAGTTGTTATTTCCCCTTTACCATTTCTGATCGAGGTTACTAGAGATTTTACTTTTCTATTTCTAGTTAGGCTCGTCTAAGGTTTATCTAGTTTATTTATTTTTTTCAAAAAACCAACTCCTTGTTTCGTTACTGTTCTGAATGATTCTTTTGTTTTCAATTTCATTGATCTCTGATTTAATTTTGGATATTTCTTTTCTTCTGCTGGGTTTAGGCTTAGATTGTTCTTCTTTTTCCAATTCCATAAGATGGTTTGTGAGTTTTTTGGTGCTCTCTCTTTCTGTTTTTTGAAATGTAGGCATCTGAAGTGATAAATTTTCCTTTCAGAACTGCTTTTGCAGTATCCCACAGGTTTTGGTAGCTTGTGTCTTCATTGTTGTTATACTCAAGGAAGTTAATGATTTCCTGTTTTATGTCTTCCTGCACCCAACTGTCATTCAGCAGAAGGTTGTTTAATTTCCAGACCTTTGTGTGGGGTTCAACATTTTTATTGGAGTTGAGTTCCACCTTTAGTGCCTTGTGGTCTGAGAAGATACACGATAAATTTTCAATTCTTTTAATTCTGTTGAGGTTTCTTTTGTGTGGATATAAGAAATTTTGGAAAATGTTCCATGGGCCAATGAGAAGAATGTATATTCTTTATCTTTGAGATGGAGTGTTCTATATGCATCTATCAAGTACAGTTGTTCTAGAGTCTCATTTAAGTCCCTTATATCTTTGTTTAATTTCTGTTTAGAGGATCTGTCCAGCTCTGTAAGAGGAGTGTTAAAGTCCCCTGTTATTATGGTGTTATAAGATATCATATTGCTCAGACTGAGTAAGGTCTATTTCAAGAATCTAGGAGCATTTAAGATGGGTGCATAAATATTTAGAATTGAAACGTCTTCTTGTTTTATTTTTCCCTTGATCAATGTAAAGTGACCATCTTTGTCTTTTTTTACTTTAGTTGCTTTAAATCCACATTTCTGAAAATAAGATTGCAACTCCTTGTTTCTTCTGAATTCCTTTTGCCTGAAAAATTGTCTTCCAACCCTTAACTTGGAGTTTTAATTTGTGTTTTGAAGCTAGGTGTTTCCTGCAGACAACAAATGGATGGCTTGTGTTTTTTAATCCATTCAGCCAATCTATGCCCTCTTCAGTGGGGAGTTCAAGACATTAACATTTACTGAGATAATTGATCAGTGTGGTAGTGTTCTATTTATCTTATTTTGTGAGTCCATTGCTTAGTTTTATCTTTTGCATCATTGTGAAAGTGAGGTTCTGTCCTTTAATTTCTAAGTTCTTACTTTGCTGTTGATCCATTGTGATAGTCAGTGTGTAGAATAGGTTGAAGTATTGTAGAGCTGGTCTTGGTGTGGTGAATTTCCTCAGTGTTTGTATATCAGTAAATGATTTGATTTCTCTGTCAATTTTAAAGCTTAACTTAGAAGGATATAGAATTCTGGTCTGGAAATTGTTCTGTTTAAGAAGATTAAAGGTAGATGACCATTGTCTTCTTGCTTGAAAGGTTTCATTAGCGAAGTCTGCAGTCACCCTGATGGATTTGCCCCTATAGGTCCTGGCAGCTTGAAGAATCTTTTCTTTTTTCTTAACTTTGGAAAGGTTCATCACAATCTGTCTTGGAGAAGATCTGTTAGAATTGAGGCAACCTGGGGTCCAATATCTCTCTGAAAGGGGTGTGTCAGAATCTTTGGTGATATTTAGGAAATTTTCACTTATAGTATTCTCTAGTCTGGCTTCCATTCCCCTGGAGCACTCTTCTTCCCCTTCTGGGATACCTATAACTCGTATGTTTGAATGCTTCATAAAGTCCCATAATTCTGTCAGTGACCATTCTGCTTTCTTGCTCGTCTTTTCTGCTTTTTTAACTGAGTTATCTCAAGAACTTTGTCCTCTACCTCTGAGATTCTTTCTTCTGCATGGTCTAATCTGTTGTTGATACTTTCTATTTCATCTTTAAGTTTCTTATTTGACTACTTCAGTTCTTTCAGTTCTGCTATATCCTTTCTATATTCTTCATGCTTTTCATCTCTTATTTGATTCCATTTTTTGATTTCCTTTTGGTTATTTTCCACTTTATCAGCAGTTTCCTTCATTGTTTCCATCATTTCCTTCATTGTTTTCATCATCTGTATTCTAAACTTCCTTTCTGTCATTTCTGATATTTCTTTATAGGTGGAATACTCTGCTGTAGCTACCTCATGTCCCCTGGGGGGGTTGCTCTGGACTGGTTTTTCATGTTACCAAGACTTTTCTGCTGGTTCCTCTTTGTGAGTGTTTTCTTTTATCTGTTTCCTTGCCCAAATTCTCCTTTTATTTCCTCTTGCTCTTTAAGTTATCATGCCTCTGGCTTAGGTTTTCAATGAGTCCTTTTGGTACCAGACCAGAAGGATGAGAAGATTGAAGAGCAAGAAGGGAAAAAAAAGAAAAAAAAAAAAGGAGAGGGGGTGAGTAAAAGGGAATATTGACAAAAAAGAAGAGAGGCACAGAAAGAGGGAGACAGGAGTAATATAGGTGTACAGTAGCGTACTTTGACCCAACCTTAAAAACCCCCAACCTCTAGGGGTGCTGGGTTGGGTGGTTCCCTTGAGGTCAGCAGCTCTTTGCTAGCCTTTTTGGATACAGTACCCCACTTCCACCAAATAGAGAGAAAAGACAAAAATGCTATGAATCAAACGAAAACAAGCAAACAGAAAACTTTACGGGATAAAATTGGGGGGAAAACCAAATAATAAGGGTAGAAACACTAGCAAAAATGAAGTTCTAATTGTTAAAAAAGGCAACAATGGAAAATTATATTAAAACTAGCAAAATGAAGAAAGAAAAGGAAGAAAAAAATTAAAAATCTAGAGGGAAAATGTTGAAATTAAAGAGAAAATCCAAGCTAGGTACAGAGAAAATATGCAATGCAAGTACATATATAAATATACTGGATGTATAACTCAGAATACTTTAAAAATACAGAACACTTCTGGTTTATAAATAAAAGCTAGATTATTTATTTATGAACCAGTAGCAATATTAACTATTGAATAAAGTGCATAAGAAAAGTCTGATGGAAAAACTAAAAAAAATAAAAAATAAAAACAAAGCAGTATGTATATTTTGCTGAATATTGTCTGGGCAACAGGTGATCTTCTGGAGTATGAGATGTTAATCACAATGCTGATATGGCTATATGAGATGGAGACTGGAGGCTTCTGCTGATTTCTCAAACCTCACAGGGTGGAGAGTCTAAATCTCTCCTCAGCCCACTTAAAAGGCACTTTAAACTGCTAACCTTGGCTTAAGCAGAAGCTTTTCCAGGAAAGCACTTGTTGCTATGATCACTCCTGAAGTGGCTGTCCACTAATCTGGTGTGCCAAAATTGGTCTCACTCTATGCCCCTGAGGGCCAAGGCTTTAAGGTGTCTCAGTCCCCGCCTTTAGGCTGCTCAGCGTCTAGATTACTTGCCTAAGGTCTCCTGCCCCATCCTTGCTCTGTGACCCTGAGGGTGGAGCTTGCCAGGACAGTTCTCCCACAATGGCTCTGCATGGCCTACAGCCAAACACTATTAGTTCCGTACAGCTCAATGGCTCAGTCTGGGACCCTAGACAAGGCTTAAAGTCCTCCGTACTCTTCCCCAAGTTCTCCCAAGGTAGTTCCACTGAGTGCCAAGTCCAAAAACAACAAAGCAGCCCACAAGTAAGGCCTTTCCAGTTTGCATTCTCTCTGCTGCTGTACTTACAGCTGCTGGTGGGAATAGACCAAAGGAACACATGCAACCACTTGGAATTCTCCACTGCGTTTGTCCTCCTCATGGGATCCAGAAGTCTCTCACTAACTCCCTGTGTCCCCAAAGGGATGTTTCTGGGTAGATCCCACGAGCCAGAGAAGCCTGGAGTCTTCTCTCCCCAGTCTCATCATACCCAGTTGCAAGGAAGCTGTTACTCAGCTGCCATCTTGCTCCTCCTCCCCCAGAAATGCACATTTCTTTCTTCAACTTAAACACTTTGGAATTTTATTTACCCTTCCCTTTCTTAGTTTCAGCTTCATTATCTTTCTTTCTGTCTTTCTGTTCTTTCTCCTCTTACTTTTCCACCTCAAAAACAGTCCAGTCAGATAAAAGGATCTCTAAGAGAGGCAGCACAATCACTAAAAAGAAATAAAATCATCTTATTTGAGTGAATAACCAACTTTCCGAGTCCGGCCCTAGTCTTGCCGGCTTAGAAACACCTAGAAAGGGACCAGACACAGGACCATATAAATGAACTGGATTCACCAGAAAGACATATGTGGATTGATAAACTTATAGGAAATACAGCTGGTGGAACTAGCTATTCACATTGTACTGAAGACACTTTCTGATCCAACCAACAAAACATATAAAGCAAATTACTAAGCATTTGTCTTCAAGCTGTGTTACTTGGAAAGCAGAATCTTCACAAAGAGTGCAAAGGCATAGATACTCTTAAGGGAAACCATTTTCATATTCTTAATTTTTCTTATCTCCTCTAAAATTTCTCTGCCCATAAAAACTCCTAAATTCTCAAGAGGAGAATTCTCACATTTTTTAAAAAGAAATATTTATCCATTAGCTATCCCGGCTCCTACCACAGTGTCTCTCCAACATTACTAGGTATTACCAATTCGTTTTCAAATGGTTTTACTAATGTTTACTTCTTCCTAAAGGACTGGTGTTGCCAGTCTTTTTAATTTTTTTAACCTGATGGGGCATGACACAGTAACACAATGTTGTTTTGATGTGTATTTCCTTGATGATTAGAGATGATGAGGCCATTTTCATGTTTGCCAACACTTAGTATTCTTCTGTGAAATGCTTCTTATGCTATCTCTACCAAATTTTCTATTGGATTGAGACATTTTCTCACTGATTTAGTAGGAATTGCTCCATATATTCTTGATAATCCTGCATTGGTTACAAAAAATATGAACATCTCTAAGCATTCAGAATAGTTATCTTACAGAGGATTTCAGTGAGTGTGATTTCAGTTTTTTTAATTTATATTTTTATTTATTTATTTATTTATTTATTTATTTTTGAGGCAGAGTCTCACTCTGTTGCCCTGGGTAGAGTGCTATGCCATCATAGCTTACAGTAACCTCAAACTCTTGGGCTCAAGAGAGCTTACCTCAGCCTCCTGAGTAGCTGGCACTACAATGCCTGGCTAGTTTTTTTCTATTTTTAATAGAAAGAGGTCTTTCACTCTTGCTCAGGCTGGTCTCAAACTCCTGAGTTCAGGTGATCAACCCACCTCTGCCTCCCAGAGCACTAGGATTACAGGCATGAGCCACTACACCTACCTCAAAGTTTTAATAGAATCAAATTTATCAGACTTTATGTTTCTGGCTTATGTTTTTTGATCTTCTTCAAAAAATCCTTTCCCAGCTCAGCACCTGTAGCACAGTGGTTGCAGCATCAGCCACATACACCGTGGGTGGTGGGTTTGAACCTGGCCCAGGCCAACTAAAAACAACAACAACGACAACTGCAACAACAACAAGAAGAAAAATACCTAGGCGTTGTGGCCGGAGCCTGTCGTCCCAGCTACTTGGGAGGCTGAGGGAAGAGAATTGCTTAAAGCCAAGAGTTGGAGGTTGCTGTGAGCTGTGATGCCATGGCAGTCTACCGAGGGTGAGATAGTGAGACTCTCTCTCAACAACAGCAACAACAAAAAATACAAATAAATAAATAAATAAATAATCCTTTCCTTAGGGCATAAGTAAGGAAAGGAGGTCCCTGAGATTTCTTCTAGGACCAGACTTCACAATGACTGAAACACAGTTTCTAATTGCGGGGAACAGCTCTGCCATGGTGTCCCATGACCTTGAGTGTTTCCACGTAGGCCATGAACATGAGGCTCGACCCCAGACTGACCCGTGTCTTGGCAGAACACCCTGTCATCCTCCCAGGAACACAGTGAGGTAGGCAGTCTTGTGGGGAGCTGCCACAAGGTCATTTCCCAGACGCTTCTCTGTCATGTGGGAGGCTGCCACAGGCCTGTTCTCATTTGCCTTTCACAGTCTGTTGAGATGGGGACGTTCTGACTCTTCTCACTCCTTGGATACAGCTTCGGGCTATAAAACTGTTGCACTACAATATGGAATGGGCTCTTTAGCAGCAAAGCTCCCCAAAACTCATGCTGCTATCTTCTGGCCCCCTTGTTTCAATGACATTCTATAGGACACAGGGAGCTGATGCTGTGTGATCTCAATCATGCTGCCTGTGGAAGTGATAAACTATCACCTTCCATCTGGACTTTGTATTTGCTTTCTATTGTTAGGTAACAAATTACTACATATTAGTTATCTTAACAACTTCTGTAGGGCTGGAATCTGGCACGTTTTAATAGGTTTTCTGCTCAGGGCATCACAAATTTGGAATTGAGTTGTTGGCTAAAGGCGTCCTCATCTAGCAGTTCCAAGAGGGAAACACTCACTTTCAAATTCCCTCTTATTGACAGAATTACATTACAGCTGTTTGGCAGAGGTCCCCATTCTTGCCACCTGCCAGCCAGATAGCTCAGCTCCTATTGGCTGATCTCAGGTCCCCACCTCATCATCCCCTCTTCTGGACTTCTTACACTTCCAATCTTGTTTTTTCATAATGGGCTCGGACCTTTCAAGGTCTGTCTTGATTAGGCCAACCTTCCTCAGGTAGTCCTCCTTCAGATTAGCCCAAATGGATAATGTTTATTACGTACACAGGCAGTGAGATTAACTCAAAAGTCAACTGACTAGCAATGTTATCATATTCACAGGTTCTAGCCACACTCAGAGTATATTCTCAGACCATATTGGAATGAAATTACAAACCACTGATAGAGGAAAGTTGTGAAATTCATAAATGTGTATTGATTAAACAGCACACTCCTCTTTGACCAATGGCTCAAAGAATACATCAAAAGGGAAATTAGAGAACACTTTGAGATAAATTAAAATGAAAATATAACATACCAAAGCTTATGGAATGAATGCATCTAAAAAAGTGCTTAAAGAGAAATATATGGCTGTAAAATGCCTATAATGAAAAACATAAAAGAATGACTATGAATGGACAATCTATACTTTCACCTTAGGACATTAGAAAAGTAAAGGTAAATAAAGTCAAAGCATGTAGGAGAAAGAAAATAACAAAGATTAGGTTAGAAATAAAATGGAGAATAGAAAAATAGCAAAGGCTCGGCGCCTATAGCTCAAGCGGCTAAGGCTCCAGCCACATAGCCACATACACTGGAGCTGGCCGGTTCGAATCCAGCCGGGGTCCTCCAAACAACAATGACAACTATAACCAAAAAAACCCCAGGCATTGTGGCAGGTGCCTGTGGTCCCAGCTACTTGGGAGGTTGAGGCAAGAGGATCACTTAAGCCCAGAGTTGGAGGTTGCTGTGAGCAGTGACACCACAGCACTCTATCCAGGGCAACAGCTTGAGACTCTGTCTCAAAAAAAAAATAAAAGAAAAATAGCAGAAAAAATCAACAATACCAAAAGACAAACCTTTTGGTACACTGACAGAGGTAGGGGGAAAAGAGAGAGAAATGTAGCTTAGGTGAGATAAATAGAAAACAAATATTAAAATAGTAAATCTAAAAGAATTTTTCTATTGTTTCAATATCAAGTATAAAGTTAGTTGTATGAGATATTTTTCCAGGAGTAGATCTATTATTACAGTACCAAAATGTTCTTCTAGTGTTCGTATTCTACAAGTTTTTATCATAAATGTCTTGAACTCTATTTTTTTCTGTATCAACTAAGAAAATAGTAAGTTCTTTCCTTTAATAAATTTGTCCTCAATGTAGCATTAGAAAATCTAATGCTAAATTGTCTTTGCATCCCTAGAATAAATACAACCTAGACATTTTTTAAAGTATGCATTTCTGAATTCTGTTTGGCTATATATTTTTAAATTTGGGTTTCTTAAATCGATGTTCATAGTGAGTTGACCTTCTTTATAATGCCCATGTCTACTTTTTCAAAAATTGAGACCGAGTCTTGCTCTGTCACCCTGGATAGCGTGCAGTGGCATCAACACAGCTCACAGCAACCTCCAACTCCTAGGCTCATGTGATCTTTCTGCAGCTGGGACCACAGGTGCGTGTCACCATACCCAACTAATCTTTTTATTGTTGTGTGAAGATGAGGTCCTGCTCTTGCTCATGCTGGTCTCAAACTCCTAAGCTCAAACAATCCTCTCACCTCAGCCTCTCAGAGTGCTAGGATAATACAGAGAAACCACCATATCCAGCCATGTCTACTTTTAATGTTAGGTTGGTAGTCTTGGGAAACAAATTTTGTCATGTTCCTTTCTCTGGATCTATATACGACAGAGATGATCTGGTTGATGATCCTTAATAGAACTCTCCTAATAAACGATCTGGGCCTTTTTTAGCTCCTGTGATATAATAAAAAAATGTGTATTTGGTCTCTGACTCCAATTTTTGATACAGAGCTCCTAAATCCCTTGATAGGTCCTAGGTGACAGGATCAGCTTTTACTCTAATGAGTGGACTCTTGCTAAGCTGATGAACACTTCTGGAATGGGAGAGGCTCACCAGAAAGACCAAACCATGATTAGAAGTTTGGTATTTTCAGTCCCACCCCCATCTGGCCATGGGGAAGGGAGAGGAGATTGAGATTGAGTTTATAATTCATTGGTCACACCACGACAGTAATCCAGTCATAATAAAGACAAACACAGGAATTCTGCACCCATCCACAGTTAAAGAGTCTTTCTGGCAGCCTTAGGATTTAGGGAAAAGTTGTGAAACCCTGGCCTAGCTCAAGACCTAGGCTGGCTGTTTTGAGGGTGGGTCCTCAACTGCAACAAGAGGGGCTGGAGACCCTATGAAAACGTGACCTATTATAGCAAAAAACCTACTAAAACGTGCCAAGGTGATCCATCCTACCAAGCATTGCTGGGCCTCGAGCCTGCAGCCAAAGCCCTCTGCCAGGAGGTCCAGAGGAACCCCACACACTAGTGCCCTGGTGGGGAGGCTCCTCCTTCCCCACAGCGAGCTTGAGAGTCACCGGCTGGCGCTGAGGTTCCAGCCTTCCTGTGCTGAGGTTCCAACTCAGAGCTGCTCACACAGGTACCCAGAGGGAGACTCACCCGTATGCCGAAACAAGGAATATGGGCCTCCCTTATGAGCTCACCAACCTCTGTCCTACAGAAGAACCTTGGGGGGTGGGGCTACTGTAAGCTCCAGCCCCTTCTGCTGCAGTTGAGAACCCACCCTCCCATACAGAGCGTGCTGAGAGACAGGAGCTCACCTTAACCAATGTAACAGAATAGCCATCCTCCGCCCACAGCAGGTCCTGAGAGATCTCACAGGGGCCTCGGTCTGCACTCTAGGCCCACTCGGTGCAGTCCTGGGCCCATCCTGCCTGTGCAGAGCCCTGCTGGGAGGCAACCCTTCTGAGCCACCAGGACAGTCTTCTCGTCCCTAACCCAGGTTCCCACATTGCCCCAGCACCCTCTCTGGGTCTTCCCCAGGTTCATCTAGGCTGGAAAGCTGTGCCAGCCTCCAAGCCCTTGTGAGGCGTGTGACACACCTGGGTTCCAACTATTCTCCAGTGCTGAGAGACCTGCAGAGGTCACAGGCTCAGGAAACAACAGTCAGTTGGCTTAGAATCCCTGGAAGTCCTCTGTAGAAGGACAGGTGCAAAGTAAACCAGACTGTGAAAACTAAAATACCTAATCCCTCAACGGACAGACCATTGCACATTCACAAACATCAAGAACATTCAGAGAAATGTGACTTCAACGTACAGACAAGCTAAGGCATCAGAGACTGACCCTAGAGTGGTGCAGTTGGGTGAAATGTCAGAAAAAGAATTCAAAATAGCTGTTTTGGCTCAGTGACTGCAGCTGAAGCAGCCAAAGGGTCAGCCACATACACCAGAGCTGGCAGGTTTGAATCCAGCCCGGGTCTGCCAAACAACAATAATAACTACAACCAAAAAATAGCCAGGCATTGTGGTGAGCACCAGTAGTCCCAGCTACTTGGGAGGCTGAGGCAAGAGAATCACTTAAGCCCAAGAGTTGGAGGTTGCTGTGAGCTGTGACACTATGGCACTCTACCTTGAGGCTCTGCCTCAAAAAAAAAAAAAAAAATAGCTGTTTTAAGGAAGCTTAACAAATTTCAAGAAAACACAGAAGCAATTCAGAAAGCTATCAGAGAAATTTAACAGCAAGATGAAACTAATTTAAAAAAAAAATCAAACAGAAATCCTGGAGCTAAAAAGTCATTGGTCACTTTGGTGTGATGAAGCCTCCATAAAAATCCCTAAACTGTAAGTTTAAAGAGCTTCTTGGTTGGTGGACACACTGAGGTACTGGGAGGGTGGGGCTCCTGGAGACGGCACAGAAGCTCCAGGAGCAACCCCCACCCCCCTCAACCCCGCCCCTACACACGTGCCTGGCCCCACCCATCCATGTGCTTGGCCCACTCCCACACACACACACTCTTGTGTGCCTGACCCCCCACCAGCCCTACACACGTGCCTGACCACTCTCTCCCCCCCCAACACACACACACGTGCCTGGCCCCCCCCCACCCCCCCCCACACACACATGCCTGGCTCACCCAACCCCTATACATGTGCCGGGCCCTGTCTTTCCCATTCGACCGCTCCTGTGCTGTATGCTTTATGATAAACCAGTAAAGGTAAGTGAAGTGTCTTCTTGAGTTCTGAGAGCTAGTCTAACAAATTACTGAACCTGAGGAAGGGGTCATGGGAACCTACAATCTGTAGCAAAGTTAGAAGTTGTGGGTAACCTGGGGACCCACCACTTGCACCTGGCATTTAAAGTGGGGCACAAAGGCCTGGTACAGTGGCTCAGGTCCATAATCCCAGCACTCTGGGAGGCTGAGGTGGGTGGATTGCATGAGTTCACGAGTTGGAAACCAGCCTGAGCCAGAGGAGATCCTGTCTCTAAAAAATAGCAGGCATTGTGGCCAACACCTGGAGTCCCAGCTACTTGGGAGGCTGAGGCAAGAGAACTCACTTGAGCCCAAGAGTTTGAGGTTGCTGTGAGCTAAGATGGCACTGCACTCTACCAAGGGTAACAAAGTGAGACTCTGTCTAAATAAATAAATAAATACATAAGGGGGGGCACAGTACACTGTGACTGGTGGGGTCTGCGGCCAACTCAGGGGTGTAGTTAGTGTCGGGATGAAATTATTGAACAGCCAACTGCTTACTGTGGAAAACCACACATTTTATGTCAGAAGTGAGTATAAAGAAAAACAGTTTTTCTTTTCTAACTATTGATTCAATTTACTTAATGGACATGATCTATTTGCTTTGTTGTTCCCTTGTGATTCTGGGATTTTATGTTATGATTTTGTACTAAATTATATCATCTAAAGATCCATATTCATTGGTTAAAAAGTAATTTATAGTATTTATATTCTTATACAATCTTCCTATAATTAAAACATTTTTATCATTCCTCATTTGCATTTATTTGTGGCTTTCCACCCATTAATGTTCTCACTAGTTTGTATATCTGTCTTTAAAAAGAATGTATTTCTGATTTTGTTGATCCTCTTTATTCTTTCTTTTCTATTTATTTATTCTCTTACATTCATTACTGCCTTACTTTTATGATCTTTGAGTTTATTCTATTGAGATTTTATTTGGATACTTCATTCCGTAACATTATGGACATTTTCTTGTCCAATAAGTGCATTTAAAGGTTGTAAAATTTCCTCTCTGTACTTTAGTCACACCTCAGAAATACAATAGCAATTATTGTCTAATTTTTATTCCCTGAGACTAATTTTCATTCCCCGTCTAATTTTCACTCCCTGAAAATGGGTTTTCAAATTTTTAATGTCTATTTCTCTTAACCTTTGAAAATTTAAAATATCCCATGCATACATAAAAGTGTCAAAGATATCAATAAATTAGCACAAAACTACCACCCAGGTCAAGGCATGGACTTGGGCAGTTCCCTAAAAGCTTCCCCAGTGTGCTCTTGCAATTATGGATGCTCTCTCCTTCTGCAAACATAGCCACAACCCTGGCCTCTAGCGCTGGAGGACAGTTTCACATGTTTTCTAACTTGATTCAAACGCAATTATACAATAAGTACTATTTTGTATCTCTTTGCCATGACTTTGATACTGTAGCTCAGGTGTATCTATTTCTGAAACTTATGTGAACAGCCATATACACAGATATACAGTCATTTTGTATCTGTTGTATTTTGATCCACATTATGGGGGATTCATAGGGGTTGTGGCATTTACCTGTAACTCATTCATTTTCACTTTTTCTTAGTATTCCACTACGTGGAAACAGCACATATGTGTATCCTATCTGAGATAGACATTGGGTTGTCTGCAGTCTGAGGCTACTGTGAATGGTGCTGCTACGAACATACTTGTCATATTTTGGGATGTAAATGGAACTCCAACAAAGAGCTGACTTCAGTTCTCTCTCTTTTTCGTATCTCTCAGATTTAGTTGGAAACACAGGCACACTCTTCAGAGGTGAATCAGGGCATCTTCAGCAATCTGTAACAAAGTGCTGAGTCTCCTTCTTATAAGTCCTGTGGGGAGAAAGGCTTGATCATAGCAAAGTAGCCCATCCCTTCACTTCACACTGAAAATTTACTGAGAAGATTTGATGTGCTTCCAAAGAAGAAAATTCATATTAGCAAGATTAATTGAGAGAAATTGGTATTCCTTTTTTAGAAAAACATACACATTCATTCCAACAAGCTGTATTGCAATACAAAAGTTTTCAACATTTAAACTTTTACCAAAATATGCAAAGACAAGGTCTTGACGCTGTCTCTGCATGAACAACCTTTGGCAGTGACGCGTGGCTGCGATCCGTCCTACTGGGCACAGTCGACTCAAAGGCAGTTTAGTGCTCGTGGATCGTGGCGCTCTCTGGGGCCCAGTTTTCAGGGTAGGACTCCTGGAAGAGGAGGAGAACCTGGATTTCTGTGTCCATTTTAGAGGATAATTGGGAAGAGCCACCATACTAAGCAGATGGAGCTTCTAAGATTGTGAACATAACTCTTCTCTTAAAGGCCACTACTACAAGGGTAAGCTGCTATCTCTGCTTCCTCTGTTTAGGAACTTGCCCCTATTTTCCCCTGAACTTTCTTATACTCCGATGAAGGACACTCAGCCTTGCAATATTTCAGACTTCCTTTTTAAGCATACACAATTCTGACATTAAAAATATTTCAATAACAGAGGATATTCTGGAACCAGGGTGTAAGCACATCTGTTAGAGAAACTATTTCAGTGACTCACACTGACACTTTTTCACATCTTCTCTAGTTCACTGAACTACACATCAAATACGTTCAGTAAAGGTTTGGGGAGTACTTATATGAAACAGCAGAGAAGTAATTTTAGGTCTGGAGACAAGAAAAGTATGTTAGATCTAAAAAGATATAAGGTTCTCCATAAGTTAATTAAAACAAATGTGTTGGTTTTATTCTATTTCTTTATATCTTTTATAACTACTAGATGTTAGGTTCTGAGACAATTGTACTGAAAATCTCCAAATTATACTTTTATCATTCCCCATGGAATTATCTGTTTTGGGTATTCACTTATCTATGTATTACTTTGTATTTAAATTATATATGTATATCTAAAGACATGTGTAGTACAATGTGTAACATGTCATATTATTCTGAGTACCTTTAAACTTTATGTAAATGGTATAATTCTTTGTTTTTCTGCAATTTGCTTTTAGAAAAACAAACATCCCACCATAGCCCACATTGAATAGCATGCAGTGAAAATTTTTAGTAAGACTTCAAGGAAGCAGCAGAGGATCTGACATGCTTAAATTAAAAGGGTAAACATTTGCATTTTTAAAAATACAAAGAATGCATTTTGCATTTTGCATTTGCATTTTTAAAAATACAAAGAATTTTATCAAACGGAAATGGTTTTTTATCAAAAGGGAATAGGTAGTGGTATTAAAATATTAGACTGATGTAGTTCCCAAAATAATCCAATAAAACTAAAATCCCCATACAAAGGCAGAAACCCAGAACATTCTTTGAAAGCTATGTAGCAAAAATTCATGAGAATAAACTTATTTTTTCATAGTTTTCCTTACTAACTGTTCTTTGAATAGCTTTTATATAACAGAACTGTAATCTCATAAATAACTAGCTTCAGCTTGTCATGATTATAGATTATAATTATTAGAAAAAATCTGAGGCCGCAATATTAATACCAAAAGAGAAATATAGTGGGTTGTTCCCCATGTTAATACCAGGGAGAGAAATTGGGTTGTGTCTTTGTCCAGTATAACAGTTGCTTGAAGCTGAGAAATTATAATGGAAAATTTCAGTTTGGAACCCAATTTCTCCTTGTCTTCAAGACTCAGAGACTCTTATAAGAAAGAGAGACTTAAAGGCCACTACTACAAGGGTAAGCTGCTATCTCTGTTTAGGAACTTTCCACTATTTTCCCTTGAACTTTCTCATACTCTGATGAAGGACACTTAGCCTTGCAATATTTCAGACTTCCTTTTTAAGCATACACAATCCTGACATTAGAAATTATCTTTTTAATGGTAGCATGCACAATAGTCAGCTAATCATTTCCCCACCATCACCATGTCCCCAAATCTTGTCCAATAAAAACATTTCCCCACCATAATAACTGAGAAACTTTCATTAGGAAAGTAAGCATTAAGGGATGAGGGAATTATGTATCTGGGAATAAAGATCACAGAGCATAAAACCATCTCTGAAATTTTTTTAAAAAGATATTTAGCCCATCGATCCATGAATGGATTAATAAATTGTAGTATATGTATACCATGGAATATTATGCAGCCTTAAAGAAAGATGGAGACTTTACCTCTTTCATGTTTACATGGATGGAGCTGGAACATATTCTTCTTAGCAAAGTATCTCAGGAATGGAAGAAAAAGTATCCAATGTACTCAGCCCTTCTATGAAGCTAATTTATAGCTTTCATATGAAGGGTATAACCAACTATAGCACAAGAATATGGGGAAAGGGGCAGGGAGGGGTGGGGAGAGGTGAGGTTGAGGTGGCAGGAGGGTAATTGGTGGGGCCACACCTACAGTGCATCTTAGAAGGGTACAGGCGAACCTTACTAAATGCAGAATACAAATGTCTTCATATAATAACTGAGAAAATGCTAGGAAGGCTATGTTAATCAGTTTGATGAAAATAGTTCAGATTGTATATGAAACCAGCACATTGTACCCCTTTATTGCACTATCGTACACAGCTATGATTTAATAATGACGAAAAAAATAAAAAAATAAATGTAAATATTTTGACAGCTAAGAAAGTAATTTAGGGAGAGAAAAAAGCTATGGATACATTTAGAATATCGATGTTTGGAAATTTTCTCCCTTTCAAATAAAATATTGTTCCAAAAATGACTTAAGTATGTAGTGTATTTGAAGAAAAAAATCATTACACAAATTAAGAAATACAATTTTTCAGTCTTTATAGCAATCTTCTAAATTAAGATATTCAGAGTTTAAGATGACTTAAAGCTATTTAATAGTATAATAATATGAAAATTATTAACATGTAAGATTACTTAATTTGCAAAAAGACTAATTATTAACATAGAAATTTAGGTGTCAAATTTCAGCCAAACAAAAACAAACTTTTAAATAATTGGCAAAATAGATTAAGAAAACAGCATTGGCTTGGCACCCTGGCTCAACAGGCTAAGGTGCCAGCCACATGCACCTGAGCTGGTGGGTTTGAATCCATCCCAGGCCCACCAAACAACAATGATGGCTGCAACCAAAAAAATGGCTGGGCATTGCAGCAGGTGCCTGTAGTCCCAGCTACTTGGGAGGCGGACACTAGTCACTCGCTTGAGCACAGGAATTGGAAGTTGCTGTGAGTTGTGATGCCACGGCACTCTATCCAGGGTGAAAGCTTGAGGCTCTGTCTCAAAAAAAAAAAAAAAAAGAAAAGAGCATCATGCCTTAGTGCAGTAAACAATACATTCTCTCCTATATATCTTATGAAAGAACATTTTAGTATAACCTGTATAACAAGTATCAAAATAATTGGGATTTACTACAAAATATTTGGTTTATTAAAGTGTTAAAACAAGATTTCCATGCTATAATCATACATAATTTCATCACACTATCACTAAAATTAACTTTTACTGAAAATTAGGAGTTTTTAATTATAAATTTGTAAGCTATCTTGATATCTTGTTTTGTTATCTTGTAATTTTTTTAATTTGCTTTATATATGTTTATAAGTTTATAAAATATTAGTATAATATATGAAAGTAAATAAAAACATTAGTGTGCATAGAAATTTGTATTTATTATTTACATAATCAAAAGAGTTTGCTCACACTGTCTTACTAAAGAGGCTACCAATGAACTTTTCTTAAAATTTATTTCAGATTGCAAGGGTACACACATTTTATTTACATAATTTAACTTTTATACAAATTGAATCAAAGTTATAAATGAGCCCTTCACCCAGATAGTGTACATTGTACTGCTCAGGTATGAATTTACCCATTATCTCTTCCCCTGACACCTGTTGATTTTATTTCCATATGTGCACATTAAGTGTTGATAGATTAGCTCCAATTTAGCATCAAGTACTTGTGGTGTTTATTTCTCCATTCTTGCAATATTTCACTTAGAAGAATGGTCTTCACTTCCATTGAGGTTGTTACAAAACATACTAGATCACCATTGCATATGGCTAGGTGTACATATACCATATTTTATCACATTTCCATGGTGTACATATACCACATTTTATCAACCCATTCATGTATTGGTGGGCACTTGGGTTGTTTCCACATCTTTGCCATAGTGAATTGTGCTCCTATAAATATTTGAATGCAAATATCCTTTTGATAAAATTCTTTTTACCTTGGGTAAATAAATAGTAGTGAGATTGCTGAATCAAATGTTAGGTCTGCTTTTAGCTCCTTGAGATATCTCCATATTAATTTCTATAGATGTTGTACTAGTTTGAAGCCCCACCAACAGTATATAAGAGTTTCTTTCTCTCTGCATCCATGCAAGTATCTGTTGTTTAGACCTTTTTGATAAAAGCCATTCTCACTGGAGTTAGGTGATATCTCATTGTGGTTTTGATTTGCATTTCCTTGATGATTAGTGATGTTGAACACTTTTTAATATGTTTGTTAGCCATCAAAACATCTTCATTTAAAAAGTTTCTTTTCATGTCTTTCTGCTCATTTTTTAATGGGGCTGTTTGATTTTTTTTTTTTCTGATTTGCTTGAGTTCTTTATAGATTATGGTTATCAGCCCATTCTCATGTTTATAGCATGCAAATATTTTCTTTTATTCTGTAGGTTGTCTATTTGCTCAGTTGATTATGTCCTTGGCTGTGCAGAAGGTTTTTAACTTCATCAGACCCCATTTATTTATTTCTGTTGTTGTTATAATCACTTTTTAAGGTCTTCATAAATTCTTTGCCAAGACTGCTATCTGTAAGTTTTTTCTGACTTTTTCTTTTAGAATTCTTAATAGTTTTATGTCTTAGGTCTAAGTCTGTGAAGCTTTTTGAGAAAAGGTTTAACACTCTACACCTGACTTTATGGAGTTACCAGTAATTATAGTGTCTGGAAAGACAACTAACTAACAGGAATAAGAAAGTTGAAAGCTATTGTAAAATGCCTGATAAGTCAGCTTGAAATAACAGTCACGTAGTGAAAAAAAGGAACAAACGGATACAATAGGTATTGTAGTAGGCAGGATAATGGTCTGGCAGAGATACCAATGTCCTAAATCCTAGAATCTGAGAAGATGTTATATCATATGGTAAGAGAGAATATTACAGATAGAATTAAGATAAAGATATTATTCTGAATTATCATGATTGCTCAATGTAATCAAAGTGATGCTTAAATGTGAAAGAGAAATATAGAAGAGTCTGTGATATAATGACACAAAATGAAAAGATTCAATGCAGCATTGCTCTTTGAAGATGGAAGGGGGGGCTTAAGCTATGGAATTCAGGCAACCTGTAGAAAATGCAACAGGCAAGGAAATAAATTCTCCCTTAGATCCTCAAAAAGAAATGCAGCCCTGAAAACACCTTAATTTTATTTAAGACCCATTTTGGACTTCTGACCTCCAGCACATTGGAGATAATTAGATAATAAATTTATACTGTTTTAAGCCACCATTTATAGTAATTTGTTATAGCCACAATAAAAACCTAACATATGTATTATGGAAGAAACATAACACTTAGAAATTTGGGAAAGAATGAAAAATTGAATCTCCTGGGGCTTAAAGCTCAGGAGACTTAAGAGTAGAGATAGTAATTACAGAATCAGAGAAGATGAAGGACAATCATACAGAGTATGCTAACAACAACATAAAATTCCATATCCTAGCTCTATATTCTATCTGTCTTAGTTCTTTCGAGCTTGTATAACAGAATACTATAGATAGGTGCCTGAAACAACAAACATTTTTATTTCTTACAGGTTTGGAGGCTAGGAAGTCCAAGATCAAGTTGCTGGCTGACACTGTGTCTCACAAGGCCCCCCTTCCTGGTATGCAGATGGCCGTCTCATTCTGTCCTCACAAGGCAAAAAAGAGAGCAAGCTCTAGCCCAGTAGTTCTCAACCTTCCTAATGCCACTACCCTTTAATGCAGTTCCTCATGTTGTGGTGACCCCCAACCATAATATTATTTTTATTGCTACTTCATAACTGTAATTTTGCTACTGTTCTGAATTGTCCTGTAAACATCTGATATGCAGGATGTATTTTCATTGTTACAAAGGGGTCCGACCCACAAGTTGAGAACCACTGCTCTAGTCTTTTTCTTATGAAACTAATCTTACTAAGGGAGCCCCACCCTCATATCCTTATCAAACTTAATTATTTTGCAAAGGCCCCATCTCCTAACGCCATCTCAATAAGAGTTAAAATTTCAGCAATTAAATTTGAGGGGAACACAAACCTTCAGTCCATACCAATACTCTTAATACATATTATTAATTATAACAAAGAAAATGTATACCCATTTCCATGTAACCCAGTAACCAATGTCATATTATACTCTTATAACTAAATATTAAATAATTAAATTTATAAAAGATGTTTAATAAAAAGAAAGCATCAATCTGACCAATGATCAAATGCTGTTCTACATGGAAATCTACCATAAATGCATAAAGATTCTCATTGTCAAAAAAAAAAGAGGGCTAAAATGAATTAGTCTAGTAAATGTACAATAGATGCCTCTGATGCAGGACAAGGTGGCCCTATGACCTGCTACCTTGGCCCTGGTGGTGCTGATGCTGTGGCTGATGGGGGAACCAGCTTGTTGGAAGGGCCGGACACCTGCAGGGGAGACACTGGCGCCTTGCTGTCTCCTCCTTGTGCACTTCTTACTGGCCAATGTCATGTCAGTTTCCAGGGCCTAAGTCTTCATTGGACAGCTGGCTGTAACTAATGAAGACCCACGCCCTAACAGTTCTGCAAAACAACCCCCTGGGACTATATAAACCTTGAGCAGAGAGCTCAAACATAGACCTTGGCTGGACCTTGGAGACGGAGCAGGAGAGCTTCCCCTTCTGGGTCCTCTCTGCCTGGAGGTTTAGTTTTTCTTGTAGCTGTAATTCTTGTTTCCAGTAAATAAATCCTGACTTACTGCTACCCTTGTGGTCTGTCAATTCCTTCTTCAAATCACTGGAGACCAAGAACCTGAAACTCCAGCATCACCTCTTTTGTGCTTTTCATGTCATGTCTTTGAGTTAGTCATGAAACACTTTGACTGACTGGAAGATTGGTGAAGAATGATTGCTAGAGGAACTCAACAGATGGAACTTTGAATTAGATAATGGGACAACACACAGTATTTTTCAATGATGGAACAGAGCTCTTGCTATTGAATGAATATAAATTTAAGGAGAGAACTAAGGTGAACGGTCACTCTGTTGTAGACCTCTCTGTTTTACTTCTTTACCTCTGTTTTTCTGAAAAATCTGGGTAGTGTTCAACTTAAATATTTTTCATATACTAACAATTTGGCAAGATGCTAAAAAGGCATTAAACAGTTTGCGCTGAATATAGAGTAAGTTCTGCAAATATTCATTTCATTTGTTCTTTCTATATTTCCCCACCTTCTTCCAGTTAAAAGCAGATGGCCATGGTATTGTTTGCTTCCTCAAATTATGTATTTTTGCAGGACCAAAAGCAAAAGAAGCACAAATCTAGAATTCTTCCTACAGATGGTAGATCATAGAAGAATAATGTTAGGTGTGGGAAGAGAAGACAGAAAAATTAAAGAGCAAAGAATTGAGAGAAGTTTTCTCAGACAAGAGTGAGGAGTGAGGACTGTGACTCCTTATTTACTATACACACACCTCAGTTTTTACTCACCAGTAGAAAGGCTGGATTTTCAGTTCCAGCTCTGCCACTGACAAGGCAAATATGCTGAGTTAAACCATGTTCCAGGTGCTGGGGATACAGCATTAAATAAGACAGACAAATCCCTATCCTCATGGATTTTATCTCCTCATGTAAGAAAAAATAAATAACTCATTCTGTCCAGAAAAGCCAGGAGAAAAATATGTAAAAAAAAAAAAAAACTTCAGCAATGACCCAAATGATGGAGCTAGTAGACACAAACGTTAAGTCAGCTAATATAGCTATGCTGAAGTATTTAAAGCTATAAATATAAAAAGAAGAAAAATAGATAATATAAGATCAAAATGGATCTTCTAAATATTAAAAATACAATATCTGAAATGAAAACTTCACTGGAAAAGCTTTATATCAGATTTCACTCTGAATAAAAAAAAAACAGTGAACTTGAACACAATTTTAATATAAAGCACAAAGAGAAAAATATTAAAAAAAAAAAACCAGAGTCACAATAAATTATGGAAAAATACCAAGCAGAAGAGTGGCGGCAGGAATAGAAAAAGCATTTGAAGAAATAGTGGACAATGCTTTTTCAAAATTTAAGACAAACATTGAATTCACAGATCCAAAAAGAAAAGGAATGAATATCAAGCAAAATAGATACAAAGAAAATAATAGCAATGCACATAATAATCAAATTACCAAAAAACAGATAAAAAGATAATCTTAAAAGCATCCAGAGGAAAATATAGGTAGGCTATATATAGGAGAAAACAGTAGGAATCACTAAACACTTCTCATTAGAAGCTATGCAATCTGAAAGACAATGGAAAGACATGTTTAAAGAATATAAGAAATATTACCATTGGAAAATTCCTAATTTTCCCTAAATAATGAATCTAGGCAATGATCATCTAGGCTTCTAACATCATATAAAAACATACATTATTTGTCTTAGGTGATAAAAGACATATTAAATGGCAACGTATAGTCACAATCAAAATACAGGAAATGCTACAGAACGAACAACAGTTTTTAACTAAACAAATTGCAAGCAAATAAAAAGAAATCTAAGAGACATTAATAACAAAATTCAATGCGTGAATTTTATTTGGATACTAATTTTAACAGATTGACTATAGTCTTGTATTTTTTCTTAACTGTACTAATTGGATGTTTTATGACATTAAGACATCAGAGATCTATATGAAAATATTTGTGTTATTTGCAAATTTGTTTGGGGAAGGTGTGAATATGTATAATATGTACAGGTATAAATAAAACCAGAGTTGGCATTAGTTGATTTTTACTATAGCTGGATGAATGGCAGACAAGTGTTCATTTCTCTCTACTTTTATTGATATATTTACAAAATGAAAACTTTTTAAGAAAAAGTAAAAAATGAAATATTTGTATTTCTTTGAGCTTATAGGATGAAATTCATATGCTCAATATGTATGGACATGTTATATGTAGTGCTAAATAATTTATATAGGAGAAGGATGAGAAATAAGGATCTAAAAATGTATGTGGTATAATCCTATTATGATTTTTAAATGTGTAAGAACATTTTTTTTTTGAGATGGAGTCTCACTATGTCTCCCTGGGTAGAGTGCCATAATGTCACAGCTCACAACAACCTCAAACTCTTGGGCTTAAGTGATTCTCTTGCCTCAGCCTCCCAAGTAGCTGGGACTACAGGCATCTACCACAAAGCCTGGCTATTGAATATTTTTATATGTATGTAAACAAATAGGGAGAGTAGGGAAGGGAAAAACACATGTTAACATATTAGGTGAAATTATTTCCAAACAATAGACTTATGAGTGATTTTAACTTCATTAAAATGTTCTCTATTTTTCAAGTTTTCCACATGATTTAATACTATAATCCTAAAAACTATAAATTATTTAAAATAGAGACCAAAACCAAATATATCCAAAATCAAACTCATAGTGTAGAATACTAACTCTCCCCTTTACTTTGGAGAACCAAAAATGAAAAGATAATCCAGAAATAATGAGTCATACCTATAGATCTGCAATGACATCTTCCCTGGGCACATTTACTTCTTTCCTTCCTTGATTTCTGAAAACACATGGTATATATCTTTCTTTCTAGTGTTTATCCATCCTGTTATACTATTGTTTTTCAATTATCACTCACTTTTCTCTTACTTAAGTGTGGAACCTCAGAGACCAAAGCCCACATCCCATTCACCAATGTATCTTAGCACTGATACATAGCAGGTGTTCAATAAATATGTGGTAATGTGCTTTCTGAAATAACATAAACTAGAGGAAACAGGCAAAAATGGGGATTTTCTTTATACCAGAAGATACTTTGAAAAGAGCAATTAATCATTTATTCATTTAAATTAATGTTTATTTTTTAAGGTGTGTGGGAGGTAGTTAAAAAATATAGAACAAACAAAAAATAAGATTATCTGAATCTCAAGAAGAGTAGAATCACATAAAAGGAAAGACATAATCATAAGTAACCTCGATAACAAAATCATAGGTTAGTAGGGGCACAAATGGTATAAAAGTCTATTGTGAAAGAGTGAAGAATATTTACAGCCCACAGAGAATGTAAGAAAGCTCTGTGAGAAGATTGCATTGGCATTGGCATTGGCATTGTCTTCAAAGATGGCTGGAAAAACTCCCCAGGTAAAGAATCACATGTGTAAAAGACACAAATATACGTGTACTTTAACACAATAAGAAAAGTAAAAATACAGAAACTGGATGGAAGTTAAGAGGCTTATGATTACTATGTTTAATTATTAAAAGCCAATGGCTGGGCAAACGTTCATGAATTTTTCCAGCCAATTTTTATTAAAAGACCCTGGGCACCAGGTACCATGTTCACTAACATTGTGATCTTTTGTTCACGTGTCTGCCTCAAACAGTTCTTTCATCAGCACACATGCAAGGTCTTAGCCTTCTATCTTTGCTCTTTCCTCACTCTTCTTTCCCACCTCCTTCTCACTCCTATCCAATTAATGCATCAAAACTCCGTTTAGAAGTCACTTTTCAGGCAAAGTATTACATTCTGCCATCCTCACCCTCTCCAGTGCTGTGGGTTGGGGTGCCCACCATCACCCTCTTCACTCCCTTGTCGAGCTACACCCTAATTGTCTATGTGTTGGTTTCCTAGTTTATACCATAATAGTACCTGCCTTCAAAGAGCTTTTGCTTACCATTTGGAGAAGAAAGAAGGAAAAGAGGAAAGAAAGAAAGATGGATATACAGAAAAAAGAAATCTTTCTTACTCAATGTATTGCTCTGTTTCTGCATTATTTGCCTAGTTACATCACAACTGGCACAGCTGGTAAGTGTTTGTAGTTTAAACAAGGTGGGACTTCACCTGCCAGGGTTTCTTACCAGGGGCACCTGGTAAGAAATGGTTCAAAGCCATTAATATAATAAGTCCACAATTCCTCTTGACTGTCAAATAATTAGGACTTTTGTTGATGAATTATACATTAATCAATGATCAAACAATCACCAATCTCAAATGGGAAATGTGTCCTTGATTAGAATCCAAATGTAGATGCTGGAAAGATATTTATTTTTCTTCTATTTGTACAAAATGGGAAGGGAGGAGGGTAATAAGTAGAAGAGGTGAAGGAGGAGGGCTGGCATCTGTAAGCATCCCACTGAGATTAGATGTTTCTCTTTCAGATCTCCCACCCATAACAAAGCTCAGTGGACAGGGGAACAATTTTCACCAGGGCAATCAGGTTATCACTACTGAGTCTGGCTTCACAGTGAAGGTATCCTGATGGCATCTTAGTTTTTTCCTTCAAAAAGGGAGCCAGAAAATCTACTTGATTTTCTCCAAACTCTCTACAGCCATCAGTGTCAGATTATTTCTTACTGTCACACTT
The DNA here is from genome assembly GCA_963574655.1 of Perodicticus potto. Lineage (NCBI taxonomy): Eukaryota > Metazoa > Chordata > Mammalia > Primates > Lorisidae > Perodicticus > Perodicticus potto. The sequence goes on from CAUYRH010008253.1 coordinate 36,938, forward strand.
GGCTACTTCCATACTGTTGATTTAATAAATCAAACTTAGCTAAATGTCCCCAGATGTGGCCAGGAAGAAGAATCTGATTTTTTTTTTTAAATAAGCACCCACTGACCAATCATTTACACTCCTTTGCACTTCTAGAGCTAAAGAGACATACCCATTACTTCTCAATGTCCCCTATTAGTTCTCTCTGGTTTTATTAAAATCTTTTCTCTTTCATTAAAATAAAAAGCCTCTGGAAAAACTACAGTTACAGATTTTCTATAACCCCCAATTTATGGCTGCTACTTGCAACCTTCAAAAGCTTTAAAAAATAGTATCAGCTTTATTATTCTACATTATGGTAATTGTAGTAAAGATTTAAGAGGCACTTTAAGACTTTTTTAGCTCTACAGTATATTTCTGTTCCAATTTCTTGCTTAGACATTTGGGAAAGAAGGCTCATTTAAAAGCTTTAGCCTCTGGCCCCAATACACAGCTTCCCTCTTAACTACAGTAGCCAGACCTCACTGCACAATTAGGGAAGCTGGGTCTCTAATTAGAGCTCAGCAAAACATGGGGCAGAGCGTATCTTTTCAGAAGCCCATTCCATTTTTATGCACCAGACAAAAATCAAAATTTTTCTCATATGCTAATACCTTTGACCCCATTGTTATGCTTCACATTCCCTTGTTAACACCCCACCCCTCCTTTGCTCCCACAGGAAATCAGCACAGATAATCACAAGATTAAATAACTCCAATGCCACTGCCTAAATGTTCAAAGCCATTAATATAATAAACGCCCAAGTGGCCACAGGGATTTATGTAGTGTTGAAATTAAACTGACCTCACTCTATCTTCGATATAGATCTGTTCTTCCTAGTTAACCTGTGTTTTTCTCTTGTTGCCCAGTCCAGGATGGCTACAATTCAAATCAACCGAGGAAACAGCTATTGGCATTTCCACAACTGTGAAGCATGCACAAATCCCAGTCTGGCATTGTCCTTTGTAGTCAAGAGCATCAAATGGGATGAGCATTTTCAACACAATCCCCTCCACACACCACATTGCTAAGACATTTTTCTTAGGCACACACCATATGGAAAAACCACACATTCCCTGTTCCTTCCTTTCCCTCCTTTAGGAATTCAGTAGCATCTGGATGGCACAAATCAGTATTAGTTTCCGACTGCAAAGAACAGAGCCAAGCCCCAGACTTTCCCTGTTCTGACTATAGCCCTCCCACTGAAGAGCCGCAATCTTTTCTTGTGTCAACATTTATCAGCTGGGGAGCTTTTTGCATGAACTTTCTGAGCACATTTTCTCCCAACTCCCACCTTTCTTCCAAAGCAAAGGATAGCTCTATTCCATAGCCGCAATAAATAATCTTGAGTATTTCTAGTTTGTTTCGCCTTTCTCCAAGTTTCCGTGTAAATTTCAGAACGGTAAAACACAGAGATCCTGCCCACTGGTATTTTATGATTTTAATTTGCTCAAAAGCTTTGGATTTCATTATATTTTCCCATTTGGTGCATGGGATTTTTACAGTTAACAGATGTTCACTTAATAGAGCCTCCTAGTGAGCAAATCAGTTTTTTCCCTCTGGTATTCATGTAACTTTCTAGCGCTGCAGTAGCTGTTTCTGGTGTCTGCCAAGTTATCTGGCAACAGAAGCTCAAATCGAAAAGTACATCAACTCTTTGTAAATGTATGTTCCTGTTCCTTCAGTCCCACACATTCCAACTCAACTTCCTCCTCATTAACGCCATGTGAGAAAGCCCCTGGGGGAAAAACACCAACTTCAGAAACTACACAGGTTTCACTAGCAGATGAAAAGATGTTCCCTGCCCAATAAATATTTTCTTGGCCTCTAGCCACTAAAAATGCCAAACTGTTTCATGCATCCGAAATATTAAAGGAAGAGTTTTCCAAATAACTGCTTTAGGCCGATCTCCAACTGAGTTATTTGGTATGTTTTATTCAACTATATCTCAGGACATTAAAATAAGTCACAACACTGAAGCAAGTCCACTGTCCCAGGAATCCTTATTTAACTGCTTATAATTCCTTACTCACCCAGGAAAGGAAATTCCCTGGGTGTCTGTCTGTAGAGGCTGTATCATGGGTCCCCTTCTGGTTATAAACACTATGGAGAAGTCCCTGTTTTATTCAGGAAACAAAGAATGATCTCTCTTGAGAGGCTGTTTAGATCCCAAACAAGCAGCAAGATATACAGGGCAAAATTCCTTACAAAGAAATTGAAAATCACAACTTGCCAGGAGTCTTATTTCTCAGTAGAGAAATCTTATTTCCTACGATTGAGGGCATCAGAAAAGAGAAGCATAAAAAGAAAGGGGAGTGAGAGGAATTTGGGATGTCATCAAATTGTATTCCTTCTCTCCTGTTGAAGATTCTTGAACATCTGCAGCAGACTTGATCCTCTTTGGTCATATGTAGAGCGGATGGGCTTTCTAACATAAGCTTTTCCAATGCCCCTATCTAGAATGTTTATACTCTGACCAGCTGTCCAGTCTGGCACTGATATCTATAGCCTCTGGGCTAATCATTCCTTAGGGCTTAATCAAATGTCCCTTCTCTATAAAGTCCTCCCTGTCCCCTACCATTTACCCTCAACTGAATTAATAATATGTTTCTCTTTGTAGCTAAGATTTTCCAAATATCTTATTTACTAAGTAGGTAAGCCAAATCCTTCAGCATTTATGATATTCACCTAATTTCTCATACATGGCTAAACCCAGAGCCAAAAATTAAATCCAAATGTCCAGACTCTCACTTGAAATACTTTTACTATCTCAGTTACAATCTACTTTATTATAATTTTTTTCATTTTGAATCTTCCTCACTATCCCCATTTCTCTATGCATTGTGAGGTTTTCTGAGCACATCCTGTATGCTAGAACATATTTCTTTGCTTAATCCTAGGGGTGCTGAAAGGTGCATGTATCTGTCATAGTCCAATCAGGGAAATAGAAACCTCTTCAGGTGATTCAAATGAAGCAAAATGTATGAAATTTACTGTGTGGGGGATGGGAGGGTTGAAAAGTCCAACAGGAATGGTAAGGCTACCCAGAATTTAGCAAAAACAGGAAGCTGTTACCTCAGGGCTGGAGTGACAAGAAGAAGGCATTCACCAGAGCCAACAGTTGACATCAGTGAGAGAAGCTGAGACCATAGCCAACTTGTCCTGTGGGAGTCCCTTCTACTGGCCAACCCAGAACAATCCAGCTAAGAAGGGAGCTTGCAGGTGTGAGTCCTCTTGGTGATTTAGAGCCAAGGAAGGGTTAAGAACAAATAGATAGTAATACAATCAGTAGCATCAGTCCTTTTTACCATTTGGAAACTCCTGCAGCCAGTTGAGATACTTCCCCAAAGTTAGATATCTAATCAGTGACCAGACCTACATTCCAGCCATTGTCCTTGATCTCTCACTGCTCTGTCTTCACCCTCACCCATGTGCACGCAGTCAGTGCCTAATGTGTGACCAATGAGCTGGATGACATGCCAAGCAAGTAGCCTGCTTCTGCTTACATGTGAAGACTTCCCTATATGAATTTCTAGAGGCTGTTGATTTTAAGTCTAGAAAGATTCCTATTTATTCCCCATTTGTTAGAAAGAGAGTTGTCATTATGGACTTCCAAATCATGAACTCTCATGGAGGTCAGTTTGGAGTCACTCAGAAGGGATTCATTAACATGTCTGAAATAATATGGAATGCAGTTGTGTTTATGAACAAAGGTTTTAGAGTTAGACTGAGCTGGACACAAACTTTTCCTTTCCCCTCATAGGCTGTGTGACCCTAGGGGCAGTGAATTCACCTCTCTGAGCTTTTGTTTGCTGACAGGTAAAAGTCACTTACTAGGATCTATCACACAGGGTTATACGGAAGACTAAATTAGATCAGTTATATAAGAAGAGATGGTATGGTGCCTGACACCATTTAAGTGCTTAATATATCATAGAAAAGATGGCAATAATAGATATTTAGAAAAAATTTCTACAGGAAGAAATATAACTTCACACAGACCAAAAAGTAAGGTTTCTTTCAAGTTCTTGAGAAATAACTCATGATTAAGCAATAGCTTGGCAATATGAGCCCACAAACTTGATTAACAGCAAACTCTAGGGTCCTTACTAATATGGTAGGGGGCATTTAAATGTCTTTCAGTCCTTAAATGGTCAATAAGTTAGTAACCCCAAAATTAAAGAATTCCATTTATCTGCATCCAGCTGATCACTATTACCTCAGCATGTTCCAGCTCCTCGCACTGCAGGGGAAAAAAATAGTCAGCAGCACAATTTTGTTGTGATGGTAGTGATAATTTTTTTTCTTTTGCTAAATTATTCACCTCAAAAAAGTAATTTGATAAATGTTTATTTCTTCATAATACATTCCAATAACCACTGATTTGTGATCTTGCTGTGGACTGAATTTAAATTGTAGAGAGGTAAGGGCTCTACAAAAACAAGGCAAAGCCACAGACAAGCTGTGAGTTTTTTTTTTTTATTATTCCTTGTTCTCAGAATGTTCACAGTGCCTTGGCCTCCTGAAGATTCAGGGCACTAATTGAATTTAAGAGATGTAAAAAGTGAGAAGTATAGGAGCGCTACCTGCAGTGAGAATGCCAACACCACAGATGTGGCAGGGAGTTCAGTGGTACCACACAAGGGACTGTCCTACAGCCAAGCCAGAAAGACCAAGATTTGGAGTTGTGGGGACCACACAAGGGGACAAGTGGCAAGCTGGGGTCAGCTGAAATTCTGAGTGCTTTCTGTCAGTGGAAAGGCTTTTTGACCAGGAGACCATGTCTAAACAATGATAGAACAAACAAAGCCTCTTGTCAATAACCCTCTCACTATCACCATCATTTGGATGGTTCCCCTAGTTTGAGAGAAAGTGAATGCTTCTTGTAAGTTGTTGGGTAGAAGGGTGGTGCACCCAAAGCATCTTTCTTCTCTGAATCTTCCCCCATCCTTGATAGCCAATAATTGAGTGTTTTCCACAATATTTTCTCCAAACATTTACGAGGATTTTTTTTTTTTTTTGAGACAGAGTCTCAAGCTGTCACCCTGGAGAGAGTGCCGTGGCATCACAGCTCACAGCAACCTCCAATTCCTGGGCTCAAGCGAGTCTCTTGCCTCTGCCTCCCAAGTAGGTGAGACTACAGGCGCCCGCCACAATGCCCGGCCATTTTTT
>CAUYRH010008255.1:0-11504 GCA_963574655.1 Perodicticus potto
TATTCCAAGATGGTCCAAGAAGATGCAAAGAATAATTTCTATTCTTTTAAATTTGCTGAGGTTAGACTTGTGACCTATGATCATGATGAGATATGAGATATGATCAATTTTGGAGTATGTTCCATGGGCTGATGAGAAGACTGTGTATTCAGTTTTGTTAGGATGAAATATTCTATAGATGTCTGTTAAATCCAAATGTTGAATGGTTAAGTTTAAATCTAAAATTTCTTTGCTTAACTTATTGGAGGATTTATCCAACATTGCCAAAAGAGTGTTAAAATCTCCAACTATTATGGAGCTAGAGGAAATCAAGTTGCTCATATCTGTTAGAGTCTCTCTTATAAATTGAGGTGCATTCTGGTTGGGTGCAAAATATTAATAATTGAAATCTCATCATGTTGAGTGTTACCCTTAACAAATATGAAGTGACCATCCTTATCTTTCGTTACTTTTGTTGGTTTAAAGCCTATTGTATCTGTGAATAAAAGTACAACACCTGCTTTTTTCTGATTTCCATTTGCCTGAAATATAGATGACCATCCCTTCATCCTGAGTCTGTATTTATCTTTTAAGGTGAGATGAGATTCTTGTATGCAGCATATATCTGGCCTGAGGTTTTGTATCCAGTCAGCCAACCTGTGCCTCTTTAGAAGGCAAGTTAAGCCATTCACATTAACTGTAAATATTGATAAGCCTGGTAGAATTTGGGGTATCACATTTTTCAAAAGTCCAGTGGACATTTTTAATCCTTTTGCCACTGTGGAAGTTGGAATTTGATCAAACGTTTCTGATTCAGTTTACTTTTGTGGTGGAGGATTTTGCTGGTCATTATGGAGGATAAGTCTGAGAATATCTTGGAGAGCTGGTTTAGTTATGGCAAATTTCTTCAACATGTGAATGTTATTAAAATATTTAATTTCTCCATCATAAATGAAACTCAGTTTTGCTGGATACAGGATCCTGGGTTGAAAGTTATTTTGTTTTAGGAGATTAAAAGTTAATGACCACCCTCTTCTAGCTTGAAAGTTTTCAGCAGAGACATCTGAAGTCATTCTAATATTCTTCCCCTTGTAGGTTATGGTTTTCTTGTATCTGGCTGCTTGCAGAATTTTCTCCTTTATTTTAACTTTGGTGAAGTTAATTATAATGTGTCTAGGAGATGTCTTATTTGGGCTCGGTTGTGCCGGGGTTCTGAAACTGTCTGCTATCTGAATTTCTGAATCTCTTGGCATGTCTGGAAAGTTCTCCTTCATTATCTCATGAAGAAGAGCCCCTGTGCCTTTTGAAGCTACCTCATTGCCTTCAGGAATTCCTATAAGGCTAATATTAGTTTTCTTCAAATTATCCCAGAGCTCTCTGAGAGAATGATCCATTTTTGCTCTCCACTTCTCTTCCTCTTTGAGAGTTTAGGAGTGTTCAAAAACTTTGTTTTCAATGTCAGAAATCCTTTCTTCTGCCTGCTCCATTCTGTTACTGAGGAATTCTACTGTATTTCTCATATTTTTGAGGGCTGCAAATTCTTGTCTCAATATGTCAAAATCTTTGGTGATTTCGTCTTCAAATTCATTGAATTCTTGAGACAACTTTTGAAATGCTCCTTGAATTTCTAATTCCAACTTTACCTCCATTTTATCAGTCTTATTTGCAATCTAAATTCTGAATTTGATTTCTGACATCACAGCCATTTGTTTATGAATGGTATCTTTGTTTGTGTCTGCCATGTTGTTCCTTGGGGGAGTTGATCTACTCTGGCTATTCATGTTACCGGAGGCTTTCCACTGATTCTGCCCCATGATTATTTTACACTGTTTGGCTAGATAAGCAGATAAGGTGAAGTTGGGTTAGGGGCTCCTGGAGTAGTGATTAACCCGCCCTTTGCCCAAGAGCTGAGACTGGTGTCTGTACCTTTTACCCTAGAGCTTTGCAAAGGACCCGTACAGTGCTACAGCTTGAGAAACTAGGGATCTGCTTAGTGTGGTGAGGCTAAGTGGCTCTGTCTTGTTTTTAGCTGGTTTCTGTCCTACCCTAGTGAATCAGTTACTCTGGGTTGAGGTCTCAGCTGTGGAGAAATACCAGCAATTAAGTTCCTCTGACCCTCATAGGTAACAACTGGAAAGGAAAAATCAAACCTTCCCACAACCACACACCCAGGGTACCACTTTGGATAGTCTTTAGATGATTGGCCTAGTTCAAGAGGTCCAAGTCAATTGTCCCATTCAGCACCGGTCTCAGGTGGGAAAATTCAAAAGGTCTCCAGCAACTAGATAGCAGGGGTCTGCTTTCAGCTCAAGTATGACTCTCTCCGGTGCTCCATGAAGTCAGAAGGACCCCCCCACTCCCAGCAAATGAATTAGTCTGGGAAGGTTGATACCTCCTTCCCCACCTTGCACTTCCATCACACCCAGTCACTGGTAACCCCACAGGGCTATGATCCAGTTCCCTCCAATGAGCCAATGCTCCAGGGGTTTGCACCTACCTTAGTCACAGGAAGATCTATGTCTCCTCAGCCAGGCCTCCACACTCTGCTACCATCCCACAGGGAGAGCTGAGGCCTGACAACCTTGGGTGCTTAATGAAGGCTGCGGTGGTTCACTCAGTCCCAGCCCTGCCCCTGATTGCCGTTACTGACAGAACAGAACAATTTTGCAGAATTTGTTTCTGTCCCGGCTATATTACCCTGCAGATCACATGCTGTTTGAGTTCACAGAAACTGCAACTCAGCCCCAGTCTGTGCCACTGCTGGGAGCTGGGGTATCTGTCTTGGCTAATGTCTGTGTTGGGGCAGGCGTGGTTAGCACTCACACTCAGCTTTCAGTTTCCCGCCTGCTTTTGTCTCAGCTATGATCCCCTGAGGGGCAGGTGTGTCTTAGGCTCACTTATGCGGTCCTTCTGCTCGGTCCCGCCCTGGGAGTATGCCGTCTCTGCTCATGTCCCTGCTGCGCCCTGCCCAGGCAGGTACTGCCTCAGGCATACCCTTTACTCATGGGGTCTGCATTTCCATCCCAGATCTGTTCTGCCAGTGGCTGCCACCAGAGAAGATGCCCGGCTTTCTCTCATTGCCCAGAGAGTCAGGGAGTATCTCTTTAAAACATCCCCAGGGGTGTGAGCCCTATTGTTCCTGCTGTAGCTGCTGCTGCTCTGTGCCATGGGGCACCACCTTTCCCTGTCTCATAGGGTTCCCTCAGCCTCAGTTCACTGTCTTCTCCTTACTCCCATGCCCCAGAATCAGCATAGACTAGCAACAGCCCATGCACTGTCCACACCTCTCAATAAAATGCCCAAGAATGCTCCATAGTGGAAAGGCCTCCAGACCTCCAGGTGAGAGTGGAGAGGAGTGCTGGGAGTTTAGAATTGCAGGTAGAGAATATATACAGTTTTATGCTTAGAGGGAGAGTGTCATGGCACTCTAAGTCCTCTCTAGGGAAGGAGTCCAGTTTTATGCTTGGAGGGACAGTGTCATGGCACCCTAAGTCCTCTCTGGGGAAGGAGTTCCAGTTTTTAGAGGGTCTCTCCTGGGGGATAAAATAGGAGGGGATCTGAACTCTGCTTGCTTGTTTGTATAGAGTATACTGAGAGCTGTCCTCATGGGGGAGGGGACTCCCATCTGCTTGGTGATGGATTTTGTACCTACTGTTTATTTCCTTGGGGTCGCAGTTCACCTCAGCAGGGTTAATGTGCATTATTCTACCTTCTCTCTTGGCTCAGCTCCAAACCCTCGGCTTACTTGCTAAACTTCAGTCCTTTAACTCTCCTTTGCAGTCTTTTGTTTTCATCCACCCAGAGTGCCAGCACGTTCAGCCCCAGGCTCCCACTCCAGCATTCTCTGCATCCTGGGCAGAGCCCTCCTGGGCCTGCTCTCTCTGGCTCCCACTCCAGCATCCTGGAAGGGGACGTGGCCTGGGCAGAGCCCACCTGGGCTTGTTCTCTCTGGAGCCTGGATGCAGGGAGCTCTGTCCATGGTTGGTGGGTCTATGGCCCCCCAGGCAGGAGCCCCATGACCCTGGACCTCCCTCTCTGCAGGTGGCAAAGAGAGTCCTGCTGCCTTCCTAGCATCTAGGGCCCCATGCTCAGCTGGTATTGGGCTGAGCTCACCGCAGCCCGCAGGCAGCCTCAGGGGGCAGAAAGGCTCTTGGGGAGGAAGGAAGGGCATGGCAGTCAGCAGGGCTGCCCAAGGACTGCAAACAGACCCAGACTCTCTCCCAGCCCTGGAGTCAGGACCTCTGAGGTCAGGGGCAGCAGACTGGGTCTCCAGGGCTTGTATACGGCACCTCCTCCCTGTGTCTCATAGGCCGTCACTCTGTGTGTCTCTGTCCTTGTCTCCTCTTCTTACAAGGACACCTTGTAAGTCAGACTATATCAGGGACACTCTCGTGATCTTGTTTGAACCTAATCACCCCCTAAGGGTGTGGTGTGTAAGCAGAGTCACATTCTGAGGTACTGGGGTGAGGACTGCAATGGAGGAATTTTGCTGCAGTACAATTCACTCCACAGCAGGGGGTGAGCTTTGGCCTCTGGGTGCTCAGTAACAAGTCCCCAAAGGGCCCTTTTGTCCTGCTGCTATTTGTGGAGGGAGCTTCCTAGACCAGGCCCCAAACCCTCCTCTGCAGACTCTGGAATGAGCCAGACCATGGCTCCCCACCCCATAGCTGGCCAGCAGCAGCCTCTGGGCACAAGAACCTGGCCTGTGGTGGACAGTGGACATCCTATGTCACCCCACCAATTTGATGTACCCATAGGAGCCTGTGTGCGCCCCACTGAGATCCCAGCCCCACCTTTCAGATCCCTAAAGCAGGGAAGATAAATGTTCACATAACACATGTGTCTGTGGCAGGGCAGGGAAGAGCCAGTTTGGAAACCACATGGGTCCGTGAGGCCTTTCCACTGCCCAGGGTCAGCTGCAGGTGCCTCTCCCTCATGAGGAAAACTTCACAGAACCAACCTTCCCACTGCACAGATGGTGGCCAGGGGACATGGCATTGCTGTTTGCTTCCAGAGAGGGGCAGTCTGCACTCCTGCATGTGCTTCTCAGGAGTGGTAGGGCTCAAGGTCACCCCATGCCGGCCCCAGTGTGTCTGGGTTATGGAGCACAGGCTGCTTCTCCTTACCTCACCTGGTCCTGTGTCAAAGATGAGAAGCCAAGGCCCTGGGGAAGAGGACTTCTTGAGGTTGCTTGGCTCATTAATGAGGGAATTGGGTGGAACTTGGGATTCTGGGCCCCTGCTTCTTCCCTGCCCAGTGTCTTGGTGTTATGACTGACACTGCCTTCAGGAGCACAGACATGGCACTCAGCTGGGGGGGGGGGACTCCCCCTGCCCAAGACAGATGGACCAGGGTGAGGCCCTCCCTGTCCCAGTTCTGGTGGGACCCATGCCTGGTCTGTGCTGCAAGGCAGCAGAGAGGATGTTTCTATGAAACAAAAGGTGCACCCAGGAGGCTTGTCCACCAGGATTTAATGCAAAATGTGGCTTTGCTCAGTTTACTTTTAAAAAAAGAATTATATTACCTGCAAAGCCTGTATGCTGCTGAAACTCCTCGAAGTCTGTGGAGGATGAAACTCCAAGTCATGTCTGCTGCCGCCCTCACCGTCCTTTCTGGAGCTCAGATCTGTGGCCAGACTGAAGGTGTATGTCCTTTGGAGGAAGAAAATCAAAGCCGTGAGTAGAGAAGCCAATAGGAGGTTGTTGCCATAGAAACACAATATCTGGTCATGTCTGTGTTTGAGAAAGTCCAGGGCAGATGAGCCCAGCAGAGAAGGTGACTGAGGATGAAATGAAGCCATGAGTGCAACGTGCTCAGGACACACACAATAGGTGTGTTGTGTGTGGTTGTGTCATCACTGCTCTCACTATCTGTGTTGGTTGATTCTTTTGGTGTCAAATTGGCTCAGCCACGGTGCACAGACATCTGATCATGTGTTATTTTAGAGTTCACTGTGAAGTTCACTGTTAGATAAGCTTAACACTTAAATTGGTAGACTTTGAGAAGAGTAGTTGACCTTGCATGAGGGAGAGTTCTTGTCCCATCACTGAAAGGTCCTTAAACACTGAGGCTCCCAGGGAGAGGAATTCTGCTTCCAACCACCTTTGCACTTGATTTATAATATCTATTTTTCCTGGTGTCTCCAACCTGCTGGCCTGCCCTGCAGATTGTGGGCTTGCCAGGACCACAATCTTGAGCCAATTCCTTCAAATAAATCTCTCTCTGTCCCTCTGTCTTTGGGGAGCCCTCCTCTTAGACCAGAAAATGGGTGAAGCCCCCCACAGTGAGTTGTCTATAAGAAACAGATGGTGGCTAGTGGAAGACAGTGTGTGAGAAAGAGAACCAAGGGTCACATGACCCTCATTGGAACAGCAAATGATGCGTTTGCCCAAGGGGCAGACCTTTGAAAACTGCACTATTTCTTTTAGCTGGCATTAGTTGTGAAAAGTTCGCTGCCCACCTAATGTTTTCTGACGTTTCGCTCTTGCTTTCAGCTAATCCTAGCATTTTGAATTTCCAATTCTATTGCGAGAACTCAGGGTAGTTCATTTCTAATTGATGATAGAAATGTGGAGAAAACAACAGGTTTAGAAAGAAGAAAAATAAATACGTGATTCTCAGCTCAGTCAACCACTGAATCTTACCCTTTTCCCCTCATCCGTCCACATGTGGAACTGTTTCCTTATGATCTTTTTGAATTTGAACCATTTTTTCAGGAAAAGCAAATTGCATAGTCACACAGAAGGTGTAAATACAAGTGGATGAGGCAGAGGGGGCCACTACGGGAGGAGGAGGAGGCCGCGTGGAGGTGGGAGAGGGCATGGATGAGGCAGGGGGGACATTGTGGACAGCACCTGCAGGTGAGACCCAGAAGCATGGGGCGTTTCCCTGCAGCACTTTCCACTGGATTAGGGCTTGGCCAGGTGAATCTGGGCAGCAGAAGGGACAAGGGAGTTGGGGACATTCAAGGGAATGAGCACAAGGGTTGGATGTGAAAGTTAAGTTGGCTGAGGAGGGAGGTAGAGCAGAGGCCTATCTATGGAGGGGAGCAGGATGGGGGCCAGGGGCATGTATTTATTCTACATGGCTGTAAACCACAGTGTACACATGGTTACACACACCAATGCCACTGGAACTATTTGAAAACATTTTCATGACTGCATAATATTTAACATACACATGTGTTATAATTTGTATGACGATTTCCCTAATTGTCAGAGATGTAGGTTACTTTCATTTTTTCAACTAGCAAGTAATTCTTTGTATACAAATCCCAGTTTCTTCTTGCTTAGGATGGGATCCAGAGGGTCTCCACTGGGCTGGAGGCTAAGACTGCTCCTAAGGTTCTCAGATACGTCGTTGGTTTGCTTTCTAGAAAGTTTTACTTTAACTTGCCTTGAAAAAGTATACTCAAGTCATGTGCTCCCTGGTGTTATTTGTGTTATAATATCAAAAGCAAAATACCTTTTTGAACTCAAGAGAGGGCAATGGGGCCCCACTTCTGCGCACTCCTTTATTACGGGTGAGCAGGTCTGCCTGCTGCCATCCATTTCTCTCCTGTGTTCTTTGGCCACTTTTTCTCTTGGAGCCTCTGCGTCCGCTGACCAATTTTTGGCTGATGTCTCTGGGCATGAAGAATACGGATGGCCTCTCCTCAGTGGAGGGTGGAAGTCGGACTCCATTCAGCTGGGGCCAGAGTGCCCATGGTCAGCTGTGGAGTCCAGGGACACGTGGGGGAGGCAGGTAATGGGCTCCAGTAGGTGACTTTTAATGGGCCGTTGCTCTGATCTTGCTCTGTGGATTGGGATGTTCTTTATGATTTTTAACAAACAGACATCTTAAATTTTAAGCACTTAATAATTGCTATTAAAGACGGATCTGTGAAGTCTCGTTTTGAGGCAACTCCTATTTCTTCTGAGCTTCCAAAGCTCTCCCCAGGCCATAAATTAGAAATGTATCTCTTTAAATAGGTATTTTATTTATTTGTTTACTTATTTATTTATTTATTTATTTAGAGACCAAGTCTCACTCTGTCACCCTGGGTAGAGTGCCGTGGCATCATAGCTCACAGCAACCTCAAACTCTTGAGCCCAAGGGATCCTCTTATCTCAGCCTCCAGAGTAGCTGGGACTCCAGGTGCTCACGACAACACCCAGCTAGTTTTTCTATTTGTAGTAGAGATGGGTGTCTCACTCTGGCTCAGGCTGGTCTTGAACTCTTGAGTCAGGAAATCCACCCAGCTCGGCCTCCCACAGTGCTTGGATTCCAAGTGTGCCTGGCCTAGATATCTCTTAAAAATGATTGTCTTTTTCCATTTAATCCTTGAGTCTGACATGAATCATTTTCAGAGCACAAAGTGAGGGGATGAAAAATACCGTTTATTTTATACCCGTTTCTTCCTCGTGTCTGCGTGGCCTTCCAGGACGCAGGCCTGCCCTCTGATGTCTGTTCTGTCCGCCATTCTGCTTTTCCCATTTCCCTCAAGCCAGGAGTGTAGTAGTATAGATTTAGAGCGTATTTAATCTGGTGGGCAGGGTAAGCATCTCCTTTCATTATTTTTATTTTTCAAAGTTTTCTTGGCTCTTTTCTCCTGTTGATTCTTCCAGACTCTTCCATGCATTTGGTGAAGTTCTAACTAATGCTCTCATTGGGATTTTGCCTCAAATTTCATTAAACCTGGAAATGATCCTCAGAGAAAGGCTATATTCTCATGACTCACTTTTCTCAGCCGTGAAACGTGGCCTTTTCCATGTATTCAGCCATGCGTTGATTTTTGCGTTTCTTTCCAGGCCTCCAGTCCTCATAAAGCCACCAGTTGGTCCCTGCACCTGTCCTGAGGCCTGTCCCACGCCAGAAAGGGAGGCGTTCCTCCTGCCTCTTAGCTGCCTGCCCTGTCTTCCAGCCACACGCCCAGGTCGCTCCTTGCCCTCATGGTGTCTGAGTTGATTTAGTTCCCGTGTTTGCAGGTTGTCCCTTCTCTTCTCATGCCACTATGACCTGTCCTGTGATCTGAGGACCCCTACTGTGTGGTCCAGGCCAAATGGACATACTTTGTCAGATCCTCCCACAGTGTCTGATGTCAACAGGTAAGAAATGCAAACCTGAGCCGAACATAGTGGGCTGAGAATATCGACGTTCGTATTCGAGCCATCTAGAGTTCTCTCTCCAAATTGCCCCCGCTCAGAGCAGCGGGGGCCCAGGCCGCCATCTGAAGTTAACACAGGAAACATCGGTTGGTTTCCTCTTCCTGAGGTAAGGCGGGGCTGCCCACCTCGCGGCGGCTCTCCACACAGACAGCACCACCCTTCTGTCAGTAAGTGACATCTGTGGGTTTACAGAGAAAAAACCATCTTTTTTTTTTTTTTTGCTAGTCTTTCAGGTGAAATGCAGCCAAGGTTACGATGGAAACACGGCAGTGGGAGAAGAGAAGGAGCTCGGCCTTTCCACATTTCTGGTTTTCTCTTTAACTTGAGGGAACTACTGATGGTTAACTCACACCACAGAAACAGGTGCGTTCAGATTCCCCCTGGTTCTGAAAAGGACACAGCTGGCGTCCGTGCTTGGATGCACAGCAGGGTAGCCGGAGCCAAGGCTGTGCCCTGGGCCGCTTAGACCACAGACGTTGATTCTCTCCCAGCCCCGGAGGCGAGAGATCTGAGGCCAAGGGGCAGGGGGCTGGCTCCTCTTCCTTGGCCTTGTAGACAGCGTCTGGTCCCTGGGTCTGCCCAGGGTTGGCCCCCATGTGTGTCTGTGTCCTCAGCTCCTCTTCTCACAAGGACACCGGTCATGCTGAGTCAGGACCCACCCCAATGACCTTATTTGAACTTAATCACCTCTTCAAAGGTCTTCTCTGCAAATACGGTCACATCCTGAGGTTCTGGGGGTCAGGACGCTGTACTGGGCTCCACAGTCAGGCTGCACCTGGTCTTCTGTGCTGGGGGGTTGGAAACCTCTGTGGCTCGCGGATACACCCCCCACCCCCTCCAGATCTTCTCTCATCTCTAAAGTCAAGTACAAACATCGAGGTGTGAACCATCCCAGAGCCATCTGCAGAGAGGCTGGAGCAGATTCCCTGCTGACGGTGACTGGGTGTATTAACTGCCAAGTAACAAGCTTCTGAACTGCAAACTCACACCTAGAAATAAGCCCTCTGTGATGGGCAGGGGGTTCCTCGCTGGCGTGTCTGTGGGCCTGTTCCCAGGCCTGTTCCTGGGCCCTGTGACACTGGCAGGCCTTGCTGCATGGGTTGCCCCTGCTGAGTCTGGGTCCTGCGGTTGCAACGGCGGGAGGTATTTACCCACCATCTGAATGATCATTATCTGTCCATGGGGTGAGCCAGACTTTGAGCAGTGCCATCTCACTACACTTCCCACTACTTAGCACATTAGTGATGTACCCAGATGTTCAAGGAGCACTTTCTGCTTTAAAAAATGTTAAATGTTTAATGAAGACTTTTAGCAGCTATAAAAGATTTAGCCTGCACAACTGAGTCTGACCGTGCCCACACCCGCTTCTTGGGCCCCAGGCGTGTTCACACTCTGTCAGGGGTGCTTCCATTAGAACAGCCAAAGCCATCCTTAGCACAAACAACAAAACTGGAGGAATTAGGTTACCAGACTTCAAATTCCACTGCAGTTAGAGCACCCACAACAGCATGGCACCGGCATGAAAATAGACATATAGACTGTGGAACAGAACAGAGAACCCAGAAATAATTCACACGTTTATACTGAACTTATCTTTGATAAATATGCCAAGAAGATTCAGTGGGGAAAACATAGTCTCTTTAATAACTGGTGCTGGGAAAACTGGATATCCATATGCAGAAGAATGAAACTAGACCCTTATCTCTCACCATGTACAAAAATCAAATTAAAATGGATTAATGACTTAAATTTAAGACCGAAACTATGAAACCACTGAAAGATGGGCTAACATAGGGACTAGGCCTCCATGTTGTACAAGTCTGGAAGTTGAAAATTAGTTCAACTTAAGGAGGGGGTTAACTGTGGAGGCTCGACTGTATTTGCAAACAACCCATCTGACAAGGGATTAAGAACTCAAGTGAGTAAGGAGCTCTAACAACTTGATAGGAAAAAATCAAATAATTCAAATAAAAATGGGCAGAAGACAGAGAATAGCCAGCAGGTACATAAAAAACATGTTCCCCAGCATTAGCCATAAGAGAAACACAGATCAAAATTACAATGAGATATTATTTTCATCCCAGTGAAAATGGTTTTTATCAAAAGGCAGGAAATAGGGGGCAGCACCTGTGGCCCATCGAGTAGGGTGCCAGCCCCATATACCAAAGGTGACAGATTCAAACCCGGCCTCGGCTGAACCGCAAAAAACCCCCAGAAAAATAGCTGGGCGTTGTGGCTGGCGCCTGTAGTCCCAGCTACTCGGGAGGCTGAGGCAAGAGAATCGCCTAAGCCCAGGAGTTGGAGGTTGCTGTGAGCTGTGTGACGCCACGGCACTCTACCAAGGGCAATAAAGTGAGACTGTCTCTACAAAAAAAAAAA
>CAUYRH010008257.1:0-49301 GCA_963574655.1 Perodicticus potto
ACCCTGGATAGAGTGCTGTGGCATCACAGCTCACAGCAACCTCCAATTCCTGGGCTCAAGCGAGTCTCCTGCCTCTGTCTCCCAAGTAGCTGGGACTACAGGCGCCTGCCACAACGCTCGGCCATTTTTTGGTTGCAGCCACCATTGTTGTTTGGCGGGCCCGGTCTGGATTCGAACCCGCCAGCTTAGTTGTACGTGGCTGGCGCCTTAGCCCGTTGAGCCACAGGCGCCGAGCTGGTTCTCAACCTTCTTAATGCTGTGAACCTTAATCCAGTCCAAAGCCACGCACTGGTTGAGACCCGCTGGCGTAGATGAATCTGGAAACATTATGTTGAGCGAAATAAGCCAGGCCAGAAAGATGACTACTGCATGGTCTCACTCACGTGGTGTGTAAAGAAGTCGAGGGTGTGGAAGTGGGGAGAACAGTCGTTAGGAGAGGCCAGGGGGACATTGCTCAGAGAATGTGTGTTGACAGTGAGGAATAAGTTCGACAGGTCTGTAGAACAGCGGACTGTGGCGAGCTGTTGTCGGTCACAATATGTTCAGGAAAGATGCTGAGACAGTGGATGGGAAGTGTTCTCACCGCAAACACCACGACGACGGGAGGTGATGCGTTTGTTAATTAGTTAGGTTTAACTTGACCAGAGTGTAAATACACCCTGAAACACCATGCTGCATGATAAATGCGTTTTATATGCCAGTTTAAAAAAAAATAAATTGGAAAATAAAAAAACTAGAGAAGGACTCTTCCATCCAGAACCGCCAGCTCGTGATTTCTCAGTCATGTATTGAAAACCAGGACCTCAGGGCAAATGCATCTGTTAGGAGTGGAAGCGGGGAAGCTAGAAGCTGCAGGGTTATTCTGGCATCAGCGTTTCCCTCTTCTCTGCCCTAAACATCACCGCGTACTCGCCTCGGTGAGCTGTCACTCGTCTCGGTGAGCTGTTGTGTTTGTTGTTTGTTTTCCGATGTCCAGTGCTTGATAGGTTTGACGGGGATTATGTAAAAAGTGGCCGTGAAGACACAGTTTTTAATAACTGTGCTGGAGAAAAAAAAGCATATCATAGAAATAACTAGTGGAAACAAATGTTTGTTCTGGATAGCATCTTGTACCTTGTCGTTCTTTTTTTTTGAGGGTCTCACTTTGTCATCCTCAGTAGGTGCTGTGGTGTCACAGCTCACGGCAACCTCAAACTCTTGGGCTCAAGTGATCCTCTTGCCTCAGCCTCCCAAGTAGCTGGGACTACAGATGCCACCACAACACCCAGCTATCTTTAGAGACTGGGTCTCGCTCTTACTCAGGCTGGTCTCAAACTCCTGAGCTCAGGCAATATGCCTGCCTCAACCCCCCGAGTGCAAGGGTTACGTATGTGAGGCACTGCGCCTGCCCTACCTTGCAATTATTGAAGGTTACATTTCATCTTTCAAAAAGATGAAATTATTTAATCAGGAAAAATATTGAGGACTGTGTACTGGGCCTTAAGAATATAGCAGTGGTCAGAGTGAACATAGTCCCTGGTCTCATGGAGCTGACACAATTCCTCCTTTATATGAGGCTGAGTGTCTTGAAATTGAGGCTTATTCCTTACTTGGTGTTGGTATGCCTGGTGGCCACACCCTGAGTTGTCCCCTTATCACCTTAGCACAGTCCCAGCTAGCAGAGGGCGTTCAGTGAACATCTGTGGAATGTATCTGTTCTGGCCCCGATTGGTCACAGTTACTCCCAAAGGATTTTAAGTCATTTTTTTTTTGATAATGCTGGTCACCACAGAACAACCTACGGTGCTTAATTAAGATATTCATGCCTCCTGGCGATTCCTGGGCATTTTGTAGCGTTGGCCTTGGCAGTTTCAGTTAAATGTCGGGATTTTCATATTCCGTGGTCCTTCGTACAAGCCGTGTAAATCACATCCCATCTCCAGGGCTCATTGCAGCACTTTGGCTTTTGATGAACTCAGTAGTCTTGTCAGTGATGGGCTGTCCCCATCCCTCTGCATTCATCTCCCCGGTATTACTTTAGAGCCTCTCCGCTCAGGCTTAAAGCATCTCTCACTGTTGCTGTGCACAGAAACCAGTGAGGCATTGTCCTCCAAGTTGGCTGCTGTTTGAAAAATTAACTCTTCTGTAAATTATATAAAGGTAGGAACAGAGTCTGCATGGCAACTCCTGATCTCTTTTGCACTTGAGATAATTAGCTGCAGTTTTACTGCCTTTAACCCTGGTGGGATTCATTATTTTACGGACAGCAAAGCTGGACCGCGTGCTTGGGTGCTCCTGTCTGCCTAAGGCTGCGTCTTCATGCACTTGGGCTCCGTGAAGATTGCCCTAAGCCTGCTGCTCCTTGGAGAAAAGGCTTAAGGTTTTCTCCCAGATGCACCCCTAACTCTAATATTGAAAGATTTCAAGTGAGAAATTATTGTAAATATACTTTGCCATCCTTGTAATGTTTTATCTCCTGATTGCTCTTAATCTGTTATTTTAGCACCAAAAATGATATAGCCATCATTCAATGAAAATGAAAATCCTAATTGATTTTTCTGGACATGTCTAAGACTCTGAATTTGTGAATAGCGTGAAACAAAGACCAAGGAGAAATATGAATTCAAAATCACTGCAGATGAAGAAAGCCTTAGAGGAATTACTGACTTCCATGTCCAGTGTTTTGGTATACAGAGTTAGTTGGAGAGTTTTTAAAAAGTGGAGTATGGTAGCTTTTTCGAAGGCTAAATTTAGCCATTGCTTTGGAAAATCAGAGTGGTACAGCTTGTGCCTTATCTTGGGCTCTTACCCTTTCCTCTGCACTTGGACATCTTAAATGGCTCGCCCGGGAGGAGCAGCTTGATACGCTCTTGGCGGCCCCATTTATTCTGGGAGGGAATTAAGTGACTTCATTTTCTAAGCTTCCTAAAAAATTTAGGAGACTTCCTAAGCTGCAGTTACAGTTCTCTACAGAAATAGTTCAAGTCCTGCCTCCTTTTGCTTCATCAGCTCTTCCTCCCAGTATAGCCAAGGGCTGTAAATGGAACGAGAGACGGCCTCTCATTCCCAGTCCAAATAGCAACAGGAGGGCACATGTGCACTTGAGCTACAAATAACGTGTTTTAAAATAGCAGATGGTATTTGACGATTGCTTCTTCATTCATTTACCTGCCAAGGCATGACTTTTTCATCTACACTGGCAGCAAGATCCAAAGTGGATCAACTGAAACAATTGTGGTAACAGGTTCTCCTTCCCAGAGGCTGTTATCCATTAGCCAGTGTGGAGGCATTCAAACCATGCCCGCTTTCTGAGGTTTTTCTCAAAAACGTTTCTTTTGTTTCACATCATGACGTGTCATGTTTGTACATCAGCTTAACCTGACGGATGAGTTAAACCACTTTGGTAACTAGTTAGAGGAATTCCCTTCACTAAGGCGTGCTGTTGGTCATTTGTATTCCAAATATTCCATTTCAGCAGTGGAAAGAGGGACCCTCTACAAAGGACATGGGGTAGTATCTCTTAATGTGAAGCTTGGTGGCTCAAGAAAAGTGACACAGCTGGGAAATTCCAGTTTGTGTCTGTTGGGGAAGGAGGCAGATAATTCCCTGTCTTTACTGCCAGAGTCACTCCAGCACGCTGTGGTTTCATCACCTCTTTACCTGAACCGACCGAGAGGGGATGGCAGCCAGCCAGGCCAACTCAGAGCTGCTCCCGTGCTTCTCATGTCAGCGCCTGTGGGTTTTGATCATTTTGATGGCTCGCTCACTCTCATGACTGGAACAGGAGACAAAACTGCTTTATATTAGCCACCTGCAGGCCACCATGGACTCAGAAGTCTTGCCCCAGTGTTTCAATGATGGCATCGATAAATTGCCTCCCAGAAGGTTAAAAAGAGGAAATATTCTTTTTCAAGAGCTCTGATGATGCCTGGGATACGAGACAAGGTCCTGCTTTCAAAAAGCGCATGGTGTCACCTCTGGTAGGAGCAACACACAAGACGGTAACCATGTGTTCATTTGTTAGGTAGCGTTGGGGCACAGGGCAAGACGTGGGAGGCTCACTGGGTCTAGCAGGGAGAACGCAGATCTGGACTTGGACCTATGTTCACGTCTCTGCCCTGACACTCAGAAGTGACATGACCTTGGGCAGGTTGCACATTGTCTGAGCCTCAACTTCCCCATGTGTACAATGAAAAGGAAAAATCTCTCAGAGTGCATCTGAGGACTAGGAATAACACAGGTATACTGGCTCACTGTAGATCAGCGGTTCTCAACCTGTGGGTCGCGACCCCTTTGTAACAATGAAAATACATCCTGCATATCAGATATTTACATGACGATTCATAACAGTAGCAAATTTACAGTTATGAAGTCACAACGAAAATAATTTTATGATTGGGGGTCCCCAGAACGTGAGGAGCTGTATTAAAGGGTCGCGGCATTAGGAAGGTTGAGAACCACTGGTGTAGATGCTCAGTCACTGCTGCTATTATTAGTGATGCTGAAGGGATGTCTGAGCCACACTCTGAAGAATAAGCTCACCAAGTGGATGTGGGAGAGGTCAGCATTCGCAAAGGCTGAAAGGTAAGTCCCTTCCGGGTGGGTCTGTAGAGCAGTGAGTTAGGAGGGGTCACTAGCAGTGAGGCCTGGGGTGGTCGGGAAGGCGTATTCTGTGCCACAACAAAGAGGTTAAAGTTTATTTTTAGGTCTAAGGGGAAGAATTTAATTTGTTTTAAAATCATCTGATACAGTGTTTGGAACCGCCTCCTGTTGTAGGGCTCGTTGTAGCCATGAAAGTTCATTAGGGTCCAAGATTCAAAGTGAGTTGTACACAATCTAGAGGAAGCAGCAGGCGTGAGGGCCTAAGTGGTCCTGCTAGTGGTTGACTTCCAGGCACAGACGCTTTCTTACGGTACGTGGGATTCTCTACTGTCACGGCAGCAGATCCCAGCCTTTCTAAACTTGGAACATGCTGAGGGCTCTGGTTTCATGAAACTTTCTTTGGCTTTAAAACTTTGGTATTGTTTGGGAATTTTATTTTTCTTCTTCTTTTTTTTTTTGAGACAGAGCCTCAAGCTGTCACCCTGGATAGAGTGCTGTGGCATCACAGCTCACAGCAATCTCCAATTCCTGGGCTCAAGCGAGTCTCTTGCCTCCACCTCCCAAGTAGCTGGGACTACAGGCGCCCACCACAACGCCCAGCCATTTTTTTTTTGGTTGCAGCCGTCGTTGTTTGGCGGGCCGGGCTGGATTCGAACCCACCAGCTCAGGTGTACGTGGCTGGCGCCTTAGCCCGTTGAGCCACAGGCGCTGAGCCTGTTTGGGAATTTTAAACACTTAAGGGAATGTTAATTTGGGATGTTTTTAAATGAGTCCCTTTGAAGATTGAGAATCCCTATCAAAAAGAAATGGACAGATGCCCCATGGCTGTGCTGCGTGACACTTTGGATAACAGCCCTAACAGAGAGGCCAGGATGAGCAGACCCAGCAAAAGAAAAGGGAATGTGGATCCCCATCTGGCCATTCACTGCCTCTTTGGCCCATCATTGATTGGAAATAGTTTTTTATCTTCTTGATTTTTGTAATACTCAAAGCTATTCTAGGATTATGAGTATATTTTTCTTCATACTTACGTTTTCTAATATATAAACACATATTCTACTTTCTAATCAACTAAGCATTGGAGTATAAGGAGGTAGTTGATTATATACTACTATATTATACCCTATATCTATACTTTTGAGATGCAGGAATTAGACCTTCTTTTTTTGTAGCTGAAGACATCAATAAAGTTTCATTTTCAGCATTATCAAGGTAACACACAGTTACCCTTCATTTCATCATCACCGTTGTATCTATGTTTAAAATGCCCTCAGGAGGCATAATGAACATTGCAGTGCTGTATTAGAGACATCCGTATGAACACCTGGTTATTTTCATGTGTATACAGGCAGGTGTAGGAATAACTGTAGGTAAGTGTGCGAAGATGGGTGTTTATACCGTATTTCCTAGTGCCTTCTTCTGAGAGGGCCTGGCAGCAGTCATACCCAACACCAGTGAGCACCAGCACCCAGGTCTTGGTTTCTAAATACCATTCTCCAATAAGGGGAACCAGGGCTTCACTCCTTAGAGAAATTGTCAATCCCAGGACTGGGACGGGGGAAATAAGAGATGAGCCTGGAGCATCTTAAAATGCCAGAAAGTTAGGAAGTGCTCAAAAAAAAAAGAAAGGATGAGGATGAGGGATACAGGAGCCAGCCTGAAAGAGCTCCTGCTGGCCAAGGCTGGAACAGTTGGAGCAGCAAATTTAGAGTGTTAGATTATGACCCAATGCTTAAAATGTGTACATGATTCCATACTGATAAAAGTACGTGATTGACTGAAAAATACAAGCAGATAAATCTTCCTTATAGGAGAACTCCAGCTGATAAATTGCCTTCTCCTTGAGGGGCTGGACTTACTTGGTAACCAGTGGGCTAGTAACTGGTTCTTTGGGTGAGACAGATACTGCCTAGTACTTCTGGATAAGAACGCAGATCTTAGAATTGCTGGGCAGGAGGCAGAGTGAGAACAGCTGACTTGCTTTGTGAGACCTCTGGGGCCCCTCTGGCCTTGTGTGTCCTTGGAAACTTGCAGTCTTGACTCTGTCTCTGCAGAGTAGTTCCCGCGATGGAGTGGTCTGGTGGCTTCACTTAAACTGTCTTAAGGACGTCTGACTTGGAAGCCTGCAAAGCTGAGTCATGTTGGCTGGGTTTGAAGCATCCTGGGTGACAGCCGGGGCCAGACTCATCAGTCTTCTAAATCCACACACTATTTTTTTCTCTCCCTCCCTCCCCTATGTGTTAACCTAAAACTTCAGGTTCATTCAGGCCGCAGAAATGACGTGTTGGTCAATAAAAGCAGGCAGTGATATTTTCACTACTGTTTTGGGCACTCCTGTGTGCCTAGTACACAGTAGGTGCGCGGGAAATATTTGTGCATGAATAAGTGAATCTTTAAAATGTATTTTTTCACTCTCGTGTAATCAGAACTTCCTTTTTTTGCTTCTAAGTGGTTATATTTCCTTCACACCGTAACCACACAGTATGCAATTAAAGCAATATATACCTCCGAATTTGCCGAGTTTTTTTTTTTTTTTTTTTTTTTTGAGACAGAGCCTCAATCTGTCACCCTGGATAGAGTGCTGTGGCATCACAGCTCACAGCAACCTCCTACTCCTGGGCTCAAGTGAGTCTCTTGCCTCCGCCTCCCAAGTAGCTGGGACTACAGGCGTCTGCCACAATGCCCGGCCATTCTTTGGTTGCAGCCGTCATTGTTGTTTGGCGGGCCTCGGCTGGATGCGAACCCGCCAGCTCAGGTGTACGTGGCTGGTGCCTTAGCCCGCTGAGCCACAGGCACCGAGCCTGCCGAGTTTTTTTTTTACAGTGTTTTAATGATCACAGTGTAGCTGTAAGAACAAAACAAGCAGAAGGGCATTGCTTTTGACTTGCTAGTGACAGAGACATGAAGACCAGCGTCTTATCCGTCCAGCTGAGTAAGTCAGAAACGCAGCCTGGCCCTGCGCAGGGGAGAGGTGGTGTGTGCGGCAGGAGGTCTCTGGGACTCTTGGGACTTGGTCAGCGCCCTGCAGCACACCTGCGCTCCCTGGGATGCTGCTCAGCCATTTCCATTTGTGATTGGTTTCTTACTTTAATGATCACTCCTCCCTCCTTTGGGGATTGAGAGGCTCAGACATTCTGTCGTGCGTGATGTGATTTTGTCAAGAGGCAAATAACTTTTCTCACTGCATGGCAGTAGAGAGTGCCGTCAAGGAGCAAAGGCCAGATACCGCTGTGGCAGACATGGAGTTGGCGTGACTCACGGAGCGTTTTGAGCTGGTGATGCTGTGGGCAGGGCCTGGCCCAGGGAGGTCAGTGAGCGTCTGTTTCTGCAGTGGCCATACTTGGCATGGGGACCACGCTGCAGCGGTGGAGGGCGGCTGCCTCTGTGCTCTCCTGCCCTTTTGCATGTCATGGGATGTTCGTCTAGGCCACTGGCTCCACAGTGCTCTGAAACCAGTGGAATGGATAGTGAAAACTCATCTGTGGGATGCGAGAGTTGTAGGCTTGCAGAAGACGTATTCGGTGGCAGTACAGGTTGGCAGTGAAGCCACGGTGTTGCAATGGGATGCTTGAGTATATCTCTGAGTAGGTTCAGACACCAGTGCCTGTCTGGCTTAGTACCATTGGGAATGAACAAGAAGGGTTTTTTTGTTTGTTTTCTGAAACAGCGTTTCCGTCACCCTGGGTAGAGTGCTATGGCGTCATCATAGCTCACAGCAGCCTTGAACTTCTAGACACAAGTGATTCTCAGCGCCCCCAAGTAACTGGGACTACAGGTGTCTGCCACAATGCTAGGCTAGTTTTTCTATTTTTAGTAGAGATAGGGTCCTACTCCTGCTCAGTCTGGTCTTGAACTCCTGAGCTCAGGTGATCCATGTACCTTGGCCTCCCAGAGTGTGAGGATTACAGGCGTGAGCCACCATGCCCAGCCAAGCAGGGAGTTTTATGAATATTTCCTGAAGAGTAATTACTGTGCTGCTTTGATCTGAACTCCTAACTAAAGAGTAAAATTCTTGTTCTTCAGCTGGCTTGAAATGGAGGAGTCTGCATTCTTCAAGATTTTGGGTTTCTCGTAGAGACCCGTGGAATCTGGAAGGAGGACGCTTATGACTCCCCTTTAGTCATCTTGTTTTCCATGGGAAGTCACGGAAGGGAAACAGCCACATACAGCACTTACTCCTTTGTTTCCCTGCTGGTGAACACTAAGAAAGACTCTTAGGGGCAGGATCCCCCAGTTTGCCTATGTCGGTCTGTCCGTAGGTGTGAAGTGGGAACAAAGATGTCATTTTTCATTTTGAAAGAGGAAGGATTTTTCCTTTAGTGTTATTCCCGGAAATAGTTTATTAGAAAAATAATAATATGAGGATTCTTGAAGAGCAATCTTCCTCTTGCTTTTAAATCAGTTTGATGCTAAGTCAGCACTGAGTCCTTTCCTGGTGAGGGGGAAAAGGATTTTCTACTCTTTTCTACTCTTTTCCTAAAGCTGAGATTTCTCATGTGTATGTACCTTCTCTTCCCAGCACCTGCCCTTCCTGTGACCATGTGTGGTTAAATTCCTGGTCCTGCAGCCGAGCAGATTAGTTTTCTCCAGATGCCTCAGTTTTCTCATCTGTGAAATGGGGGAGATGACAATACCCACCTCATGTGATTGTCCTGAGGAGCAAATGAGTTGATGTCTGTGACGGGATGGAAACAGCGCCTGTGGGCAGGGAGGGGACCGTGTTAGCCCTGCCCACTGTCCTTTCCCACGCAGAATCAGGGAGCTTTGCTCACTCACTGGTCTGGTAATTTGTAGTATCTCAGGATGGCCAGGAGTACTGATAACATATTTCCTTTCTGGGTTCTCCTTTCCATGATTCAGATGACTGTATTTTGAAAATAGTTACGCCCTTAGCAGTTTGAGGAGAACCGTGTTGTCACAGCTGTCCAGTCAGTTGCTACAGACACTTAATTCATTTGTCCAAAGGTGAAGACGGTGGCCAGCACACTCACCTAGGGCTCACCATGTTCTGAGCATTTATGTAAACAACCCTCTGAGGGAGCGTGGTTACCATCCCTATTTAAGAGGTGAGGAAACTGAGGCACTGAAGGTTATGCTCAAAGTTATGTAAATGTTATATGGCAGTGCCTGTGCCCTTAGCCACTGTTCCCTGCCTGGATCCTGCCCACCTCTCCAGCTCCAGCTCCTCCCTCAACCCTCCCGTTCTGCTCCGTGAACGTCCTACCCTAGAGTCTTTGCATTTGCGATGACCTTGTCCCCGTTGTTGGCATGTCTGTCATTCTGGATAAACTTGAGTGTTACCTGGACTTAATAAGTTCCACCCCTGCCACATCACTCCTCATCACAGCATCCTGTGTTCTTACCCAGATCTGACTATACCAGGGTTGAAGGAGGCTTTTCCTCTTTTTCTTTTCTCATTGTGTGTGTACCTTCCCTTCCCAGCACCTGCCCTTCCCGTTACCACGTGTGATTATCTGGTTTGCTGTTAATTATCTGGTGTGGTTTGTTCACTAAAATATTTTAAACGAATAAAGGTGGGTCGATTTTATGAATGGCTTCAGCTCCTCATGTACATACAGGTAATGCAGTTCTAGTCTAGTGTGCTGTGTGCACACATGCAGGTGTAACAGTGGACACATACGTTCTTACAGGTGTAACGGTGGACACGTACATTCTTATCTCTGTGAAGGGGTGTAGAATCACAGGCTTTTTCTCCTTGAGTTACAGCCCTGGCTGGTTTCCTCTCACACAGAATTGAAGGCTTTCTTTGTGTTTGTCTCTGATTGAGACGTGTGTTAGAAGAAATGGGTAAGGGTCTCGGACAGTGAGGGATACTAACCTTAAAATGAATTATAAAAGCTAGAGCTGGGTGAGGAAGCAAAATTTAAAGTATCTTTTTTTTAATCAGTGTTTGGGTCAAATAGCTACCCCTCTTTTTCAGTGGGTTTAATATATCCTCTTTGCCTGCAGTGATCGCTTTCTTCTTTTGAATTAAATTGTACTCATTCCATCTATTTGCTCTAGGGGCCCCTCCACCAGCTCTCACAGTGAGGTTTCCATTGGGGAATTAGACGAAGAAATGGGGTGGTAGGAACCTGAAACTGGATCTTGGACAAAAGGGATTTACTGTTCCTTTATCTGAGATCTGTGGGCTCTGTCGGTGCTACCAACTTCGTGCTGCGAAGTCCGGCCTGGCCAGACCTCTCTGATTTGGTGGTGTTACCTAGAGTCTGCAGGTGCCTGTCCTGGGATAGACCCCATGTTAACGGCTTTGCTTCCAGACACAACCTCACTCTTACCCCTGTTCTGCCCTAGACAACCAGTTCAGGATGTCCATCCTGGAGCGACTGGAGCAGATGGAGAGGAGGATGGCTGAGATGACGGGGTCCCAGCAGCACAGAGGGGCGAGCGGAGGAGGCAGCAGCGGAGGTGGCAGCGGCAGCGGCAGTGGCGGCAGTCAAGCCCAGGTGGGGGTCTGTGCTGGTGACCATCTTGTTTTGTCCAGCGTCATACTGATGGGTGAGGCGGTGGGTCACAAGTCCCTTCTTCACTGCTGGTCAGCCTTCCTGGGATGTCCGAGGAAGTGCTTGAGAGTGCCTGGACTCCCCAGAGTTGTAACCTGTGTAATATAAAAGAAGCCGCAGGACGTGGAGCTTCTCACCTGTGTGCCGCCCGGATCTGTGTATTGATCTTACTCAGCTCAGAATTCATTGCTTTGACCTGACAGTGTCAGGAGGGCACCCGATGAAAAATTAGAGACCAGATGGTGACTCAGATCTGCTAGGGCTCAGAATTAAATTAGAATCTCCCTGCTTTGTATTTTATCCCTCAGATAGGTATAAAACATAATTGAATTCAGTAATTTATAAGCCTTTTATAAACTCAAGAAGATGAGTATGAAAGGGCCCAGAGAAACTATTTCTGCCATTTTGCAGCAATGAACAACCTCACCTGCTACAGCATCTTTTGCCTGCTTTTTCATAAATTCCATGAAGAATGTATTATACTCCCAAGTACGGGAAAATTACCAAATATTATCTTAGCATCCCATTGGCCTAGAAGGCTTCAGAGAAGTTCATTTTGGGAAAATCTCCTAGGCAGAAATTTTTCCAGAGACCCCAGAGATAAATTGAAAGAGGCTGGTAGTAGCTCCAACCTCTATTACTGAGTTGTTGGCTGGACTCAGATAGTGAGTGTCAGTAATATTTTTAATAATAACAACAGATGGAAACAAAACATAGTATACCACACCCAGAAAGGGACCTCCCCTCTCCTCAAACTTTCTTCTTCTGTCTTCCCTGTCTTCAGAAATTAATAGAGAAGAAAAGGTTTGGCACCTAGTAACATGTCATTGAGGCTAAGAGAGGCTGCTTTTCACCTGACACTACTGTGTTTTATAGAAGAAGTAATCGTTGTTGAATATACCTCATGGCTAAAATAAGAGATCGCTATAAAATATTTTTTTCACCAGCAAAGGTTGCAGAAAGGGAATGGTATTTGATGTATTCTTAAAGCTCAACTGTTCAGCATCTGGCTATTATAATCTCATCCCGTATTAGCTGCTATTGAATATTCCTTCACCTATTTATTTATTTATTTATTTATTTATTTTTGAGACAGAGCCTCAAGCTGTCACCCTGGAGAGAGTGCCGTAGCATCACAGCTCACAGCAACCTCCAGTTCCTGGGCTCAAGCGAGTCTCCTGCCTCCGCCTCCCAAGTAGCTGGGACCACAGGCGCCCACCACAACGCCCAGCCATTTTTTTTTGGTTGCAGCCATCATTGTTGTTTGGCAGGCCCCGGGCTGGATTCGAACCCACCAGCTCAGGTGTACGTGGCTGGTGCCTTAGCCCGTTGAGCCACAGGCTCTGAGCCTCCTTCACCAATTTAAATTGGCTTCACTAAATGCCTGTGTCTGCTGTATATGATGGACACTTGACCATTTTTGTTTAATACAAGAAAATTGCCTCTTTGTTCACTCTGCGGTGTGATTTCCATGTCTATCAGGTCCGTATAGAAATGGCTCTGCTGGGCCTGTGCGGCGAGGCCTGTCTGCCACACGGGGTCACCCCACTGTGCTCCTCAAGGCGTCACAGCTGTGCGTGGGGGACATTATGTCCCACATCTGCCCTTTATTTCTGGAGGCATTTCTTCCCCAGATTTAAAGATAAAAGGCAACCAGGAGCCACAATATTTCTATAGTAGTTGAAATTTATGGCATTTATTACCAGAAAAAAAAATAGTATTAAAAATAACGCCAGAGACGTGAATTAGACTAGATATGCCATTTATTCCGGGGGGGTGGGGGAGTATTAAACATAAGACTGGGGTCAGAGACTCGGATAACTTATTGAGATTACTTACTTTGATTTTATTTTTTTCCTTTGCAACGGATTCTCAGGAAAAAAGCCATGTGGTTAAAATACGTGCATTTCTCTTTCCTGCACCTTTATTGTTATTAACTCAGGATCTCTGTGTTTTCTCCAGCATCTTTTTACTTTATACAGAGGACCAAATTATTGCTAGATATTAGTAAGTGCTTCTTGAGGGGGAAAAATATTCCACATCTAAGTGACTTAATTCTCCTTCCGAAGAAGCAAAGGAGGCCCAGAGCTCTGGACCCCAGGCAGAAACACCAGGAAAGCCAATCTGCTCTGTCCTCTCGCGGTATGGTGGTTGCAGTTGGGAGGCTCGAGGGTTTTTTTAAGCAGTATACGCTCTCCCTGAGACGGACAGGCATGACGCTAGTGATCAGCGTCAGCAGAAACAGATGGGTGGGGAGATCCCAGCATACCACACGGCTGCAGAGCAGGGCTGCCGGGCCAAGGCCAAGCACCTTCTCTTCTCTGTTTCACGATGTTCCTTGATTTTTAGTGTTTTGTGTTTTCCCTTTGGAGGTGCTAATCCTGGAGCATTTGTGTCCCGGCCATCAGAATGCTGACTGGGTGGGGGCCTCGCGTCCTGACGTGCGAATGTGCTTTCCCGTGTAGTGCGCGTCCGGGACTGGGACCTTGGGGAGCTGCTTCGAGAGCCGTGTGGTCGTCGTGTGTGAGAAGATGATGAGCCGGGCCTGCTGGGCCAAGTCCAAGCACTTGATCCATTCAAAGACGTTCCGCGGGATGACGCTGTTACACCTGGCTGCCGCCCAGGGCTATGCCACCCTCATCCAGACCCTCATCAAGTGGCGGTAAGGCTGCAGTGCCGGCCACTGGGGGTCACCCTCGCTGCTAGTCAGTGTCCAACTCTTCTGGAGGCTTTATACCAGCAGAGAGAAATCTGACTGTTCACTAAGCATTGTAGCCTGTGAGCAAAAGGCTTTCTCTAAGACAGTTTCCAAGGGTTTTTTTAATGAATTTCTGCCCAGAAAATACTGAGCGAGATCCTAATTTAATGTTGGATTTTTTCTTTTGAACTCCTACCAGGGGTGTCCAGCCTGCAGGTGCAGGCCACGTGCTGATTTCATGAGGACTTTTTGCTTAACTGTGGTGTTGGGTGTCACGGAAATGATGCACAGACCTTTTTTTGCTGATCAGCTTTTCTTAGTGTTTGTGTGTTTAATGTGTGGCCCAAGACAACTCTTCTTCCAGTGTGCAGCAGAGGGGAAAAGTTCAGACAGCTCTGCTGGTCAAAGAGAGTCCCAGCTACCTGAGAAACCTGGGGTTGCATTTCTTTACATCAGGGGTGCTAGACGTCCAGTTTGGTTTCATCTTTGTGGGGGTTTGTGATAGTCTGATCTTTCCTGTTAACGATGATTAATAGAGCGGTGTCCTTAGGGTTGGGGAGATCACATCATACCACATGGCTTCAAAAATGCTCCTGGAGGCATTTTTCATAGAGGGGTCATTTCTGATGCTGTCTCTTACAGTACAAAGCATGCAGATAGCATCGATCTGGAACTGGAAGTTGACCCCTTGAATGTGGACCACTTCTCCTGCACTCCTCTGGTAAGGTTCCTTTAGTCCCCAAGACATTTTCCCATCTGGCTTTGGGATATGCCTGGTTCTCATTGTCATCTCTTGTTGACATAAGGCATTTGTGAGATACTTTGTAAATGGCAATTTCTTATGGCCCCACTGAGATTGCCATTAAGGACTAGCTTGCCAATTGGCAGCACCGGCAAAAGTGAAATACAGTTTTAATCTCTTACTGAGAAACTTGCCTCCGTCCTCTTGTCTTTTAGATGTGGGCGTGTGCCCTAGGGCACTTAGAAGCTGCTGTTGTGCTGTACAAGTGGGACCGACGGGCCATCTCCATTCCAGACTCTCTAGGAAGACTACCTTTGGGAATTGCCAGGTCAAGGGGTCATGTGAAATTAGCAGAATGTCTGGAGCACCTGCAGAGAGATGAGCAGGCTCAGCTGGGTCAGAATCCCAGGATCCACTGTCCTCCAAGTGAAGAGCCTACTACAGAGAGCTGGATGGCCCAGTGGCACAGTGAAGCCATTAACTCTACAGAAATACCCAAAGGAGTCACTGTTATTGCGAGTACCAATCCAGGTAAGAATTCAAAATTATTACATCTCAGAACTTGACAGGTCTCCCATTTACTTTCATACACCTGCCCTCAGAAAAGTCCAGAAGATAGTCACATAGATTTATTTTTTTTAATGTTTCTGATCTTCCTTTAAGAATGCCTAGTGCCCCACCCCAACACCCCTCCCCAATATAGAAAGTAGCAAAAATTCCATGTTCTTATGAGAAGTATAAATTTTTGAAGGAAGATTATCTGAACACAATATATGCTACTAGGGAATAATTAAATATTAGGGACATGTCTTGAGTTCCGGCTTTGTGCTTTGTAACTCTCAGGCATAGAGGAAAGTGTTAATTCTTTAGGTTTCTTAATTTTATCACCTGTCCTGACTATCCTTTCTACTGTACTTTTCAGAGCTGAGAAGACCTCGGTCTGAACCCTCTAATTACTACAGCAGTGAGAGCCACAAAGATTATCCGGCTCCCAAAAAGCATAAATTGAACCCTGAGTACTTCCAGGCAAGGCAGGAGAAGCTGCTTTCCACTGCACTGAGTCTGGAACAGCCAAATATCAGGAGGCAAAGCCCTAGTTCTAAGCAGCCTGTCCCTGAGACAGTCAGCCCCAGTGAAGGAGTGAGGGACTGCAGCCGGGAACTCTCCCCTCCCACTCCAGAGACTGCAGGATTCCAAGCCTCTGGATCTCAGCCTGTAGTAAAGTGGAATGCCAAAGATCTTTACATTGGTGTGTCTACAGTACAGGTGACTGGAAATCCGAAGGGGACCAGTGTAGGAAAGGACGCAGCACCTTCACAGGTGCGTCCGCGGGAGCCAATGAGCGTCCTGATGATGGCTAACAGAGAGGTGGTGAACACAGAGATGGGGGCCTACCGTGATAGTGCAGACAGTGAAGAGTGCTCACAGCCCATGGATGACATACAGGTAAGCGCTGCCCAGGTGCACGAGCAGAGCAGCTGCCTTGATTCTCACCGGCAGTTTTTTTTTTTCTTTTTTCTTTTTGAGGCAGAGCCTCAAGCTGTCACCCTGGATAGAGTGCTGTGGCATCACAGCTCACAGCAACCTCCAATTCCTGGGCTCAAGCGAGTCTCCTGCCTCTGCCTTCCAAGTAGCTGGGACTACAAGCGCCCGCCACCTGGCCGGTTTTTGGTTGCAGCCGTCATTGTTGTTTGGCCGGCCCAGGTTGGATTCGAACCCACCAGCTCAGGTGCACGTGGCTGGCGCCCCAGCCCATTAAGCCACAGGCGCCGAGCCTCACCGGCAGTTTCTGAAGGTCATGTAACATTCGACCCACTGAAGGAGGAGAAGTCTGGTTTTGTGCTTAATGTTGGAGCAACTTCTTCCTTTGGGCCCACTTTTGCACCCAGGGACTCAGGCACCAGCTCCTCAGAACTCACTCACCACTCTCGGGTGAGCTGTCTGCTTTCTTTTGGCATCCACATTCACTGATATCACTGTTTTAAGTACTCGTTAGAATGGACTCAAGACCCTAAAAATAGGAAGGCCATGGATAGATTTTGAATTGCACGTGTGACGCAGATCAACATAGCCATCCTCTAGCCATTGTAAAGGGCATCTATGGTATGAGTATCTCATGAGATGCAGTGAAATGTCCCTAAATCTGATAACTGACTGTGCTTTTAATAAATGTAGAAAATCCAGAATCCTTTCAGGGCACTCAACTTGCCATAGACTAAGAGAATATGAACTGAAGCAAATTGGACATTAGGCTATTAAGCAAATTCCATTTATCAAAGTACAGGGTCAACCCTAAAGTCGTGTATAGAGAGAAAAGGGGAAATTGTGACTAAATGTATCTTTGTTTACAAAATATTCATTACAAAATACTCTCTGTGTGTTGGCCACCTTTTTGTAAAATTTTGTAATGAATATTTTGTAAATAAAGGTACTAGCTACAATTTCCTATTTTCCCTACGTATGGCAACTTCGGGACACGCTGTGTATAGGCAAGAACCAAAAGAACAACCTAAAAACTATGTTTGATTGCTTCTCTTTCTAACTCCCCATTGATAGAACCCAAAACAAATGGAAA
Source organism: Perodicticus potto (assembly GCA_963574655.1). NCBI lineage: Eukaryota > Metazoa > Chordata > Mammalia > Primates > Lorisidae > Perodicticus > Perodicticus potto. The sequence continues at coordinate 17,121 of CAUYRH010008257.1, forward strand.
AGTCTCCCGCTAGAGATTCAGCAGGGCCCCCACGTCTGTGGAAGTGAGGTGAGTGGAGGAGACTCACATCCCAGCCAGCACGCGTAGGAGCAGTCTGATTTCTGAGCCACTCCTGTCACTGCACCCCGGGGACCTTCCTGCCAGCCCTGTGCTGTTGGGCACAAGATGAGAAGCTGATGTGCTCACTACGCGCTCCCGTTCCTGGGAAAGGCCCCACTCCCTATCCAGAAAAATCACATAATGTTTCAGGCAAGGGGCTGGGAAATTTTTTTTCTTTTCTTTCTTTTTTTTTTTTTGTATGCCATCCTGGGTAGGGTGTCATGGCGTCCCAGCTCACCTCAACCTCAAACTCTTGGGCTTAAGTGATTCTCTTGCCTCAGCCTCCCAAGTAGCTGGGACTACAGGCACCTGCCACAACGCCCGGCTATTTTCTGTTGCAGTTGTCATTGTTGTTTAGCTGGCCCAGGGCCATGTTTAAACCAGCCAATTTCGGTGCATGTGGCTGGCGCCATAACCACTGTGCTAGGGGTGCCGAACCATGGGAAATTTCTTTTGTAAAAGGCCAGATAGTGAATATTTTTAGGCTTTCTGGGCCATGTAGACTTTGCATTAATCTTCCCTAATGGCACAAAAGCAGCTTCAGGCAATGTTAAACGAGTGAGTGTTGCTGTGTTTCAATAAAACTTTATACAGGGCAACTGTAGTTGGCCAAACCCTGTTTTAAATAATTCCTGATAGAATCTGTCTCATATTTCAATACTGAGCAATCTAGAACTATATTTCTAAATATAAACATATAACAGTAAATCCAACTATTTTGAAAGTCAGTAGCTGAAAAGAGGGGACCCACATTGAGCTGTCCCCTGGAACTTCGTGCAGGGGTAGAAACATTCCCCGTCACACTGCCCAGTGTGGAAGCCACTGGCCACACATGGTGTTGAGCACTTGAAGTATGGCTAGTGCACCTCAGGAACTGCGTTTCTAACCCCATGTAAGTTTATTTTGCTAAATGAAGAGCTTGTGTCTATGAAGAAAAGCAGCCGTCTAAAGAAGTATTTTAGCCACATTAAAAAAGTAGCAGTTAAAAATAATGAAATAATTCAAGAAATGTCAAGAGTTCATGGAGAATTGAACAGTTGAACCAGTAAAACTCTGAATAATCATTAATAGTGTGGTTATATGTTAAAACCAATTTTAGGAAAGGATATTTTAAGGAGAAGAGGAGTAATTTTTAACCCAGTGCTAAGATTCTAAATTATTTTAACAAAACCAGGGAGTTAGTAAAATGAAGACAGTAACAGTATATTAAAGCAGCTCTCTTGTTTCCCTCATGATGTGGATAGATAAGTACTGTGTGGGCTGAAATATGCTAGTTGGAAATGTCAAGTTTAGATGAAAACAGGATTTCTAAGTCATTGAAGAGGGAAGAAGAAAATTTGGCCCACATGGAAATAGTTCAGGGCTGTGATAGCCCAGGAAAAAGTAGCAATAAAAATAATAAACAGGCTCGGCGCCTGTGGCTCAAGCAGCTAAGGCACTGGCCACATACACCTGAGCTGGCGGGTTCGAATCCAGCCTGGGTCCATCAAACAACAATGACGGCTGCAACCAAAAAATGGCCGGGCATTGTGGCGGGTGCCTGTAGTGCCAGCTACTTGGGAGGCGGAGGCAAGAGAATCGCTTGAGCCCAGGAGTTGGAGGTTGCTGTGAGCTGTGATGCCACAGTACTCTACTGTTTGAGAGAGACACTACTAAAATGAAGCAGAAAGAATGAAAAACGAAAGTGATGAGTAAGAGACAAGTGAATATAAAAAGAAAAAAGGTAAAAAGTACAATTGAAGGTAAACAGTATATATCTGATTTATCAAGAAGATATGACAGTTACAAACCATTGATTCCCTCCCACCATTACCTCTAAATAGTAAAGCAAAAACTAGCAAATACAGAGAAATGTGGGACCGTAATCATAGTGTGATCTGACGCACCTGTCCCAGGATTTGTCAGATAAAGTAGCTATGTTATGAAAGGGGTTTGTAAAATATGAACGGCACAGTTAGCGAGCTCGATTCAGTGTATTTAATATGCATGATCTATATAATGTGATGTTCTTAAATGTAATTGATATAGGTAGATGTGGTCAGTATACATAGCCACAACATACATAGTTGTTCTGTTCAAACATCTAAGACATGTTCATGAAAATTGCTTATATACCAGAACACAAAGAATTTGGATAATAACCCAGAGCTACACATTTAAAGACTGTCTTCTCTGATCACAGTCCAAGAAATTCGGAAATGAATGACAGTATTCTTTTAGGTCCAGCTTTTGAGAATATTATCTCTTTTAAAGTCATTTAAGTTTCCTTGGCTTTTGCAGCTGTCGTGATGAAAAATGAGCTAGTTGGTATTTCAGAGGGTTGCACTTCTCATCATATTGAGGTGTCCTTACGTGTTTATAAAATAGAGAAAGATTTAGGGAGTGACCGCCATGTGGTAACCTTCAGGTTTCAGAAATTCCACTTTGCTTTTAATAAAATATTTGAATACTATTACGGGAAAGGAATAAAGGCAGGATTTCCTACAGTTTGAGTCACAAATCAAGAGAGCCAGTATAGAAGAAGAAAACTGTGATATATTTATCCCTGAATTTTTTTCTTTTTACTCGTATTATAAAAATTATTTCCTGTTCTTTCATGAAGGTTGAGAAAGTTATCCAAGATATGCATTTGTTAACAGCTTGTTGAGGGATAATTCCACATGCTCTAAACCTCACCCATTTTCAGTGCTCCCTGTGATGAATTTTGGTAAATGTATACCCTGTGCAGCCATTGCCACCCTCCCTTTTTAGAATACTTCTGTCACCCCCCAGAGCTCCCTACACTCACCTGTAGTCCACCTCCACTCCCTCCCCAGCTCTAGGCAATCACTGATCTGATTTCTATCCCCAGAGTTTTGCTTTTTCTAGAAATTTCATATTAATGCAGTCATACAATACATAATCTTCTTCAAACATCTTACGTATGATGTTTTTTTTTTTTTTTTTTTTGAGACAGAGCCTCAAGCTGTCACCCTGGATAGAGTGCCCTGGCATCACAGCTCATAGCAACCTCCAATTCCTGGGCTCAAGCAAGTCTCTCGCCTCTGCCTCCCAAGTAGCTGGGACTACAGGTGCCCGCCACAAAGCCCGGCCATTTTTTTTTTTTTTTTGGTTGTAGCCGTCATTGTTGTTTGGCGGACTCGGGCTGGATTCGAACTCGCCAGCTCAGGTGTACGTGGCTGGCGCCTTAGCCCGTTGAGCCACAGGTGCCAGCCAGGGAATACTTTTTAAATCTACAGATTTTCTTTTCTTTTCTTTTCTTTTTTTCTTTTATTGGCTTTTTCAACCTAGCAATCATGCTATTTTTTTCTGAACCAAGATACTGGCAGAATGATGCCTTCTCAGTTTACATCCAGAGTGGTATCACCAAAGCATCACTGACAGCTTTCCAACTCAAGGTTTCTATAATTTAAATTATCTTAAGAAAACTATCTGTCAGAGCACATCAAAGCAATCTTAGTAATAATTCACTTTTTCCCAACTTTCAATCGTTCTAAGTGCAGAATGATAAACATAAGTACATCTTAATAACTCAGAAAATATGTTCTTAAATTGCTTTATAGCATATATCACCGTAATACTTCAATTAGACAATAAGATATGTACCACCTCCCTGTAATAGACGTGTTGGATTCTATAGAAAATATCAAGGAAAAATATGAAATAAGTTTTGCAACAAGTGAAAGCACTTTGATAGTTAGAACAATTAAACTAGTTTTGCTTTAGGCATTAATTCCTAAATCTACTTTCAATTTTGCATTTAACTTCTAATACCTATGTGTTCTGAAGGTCTTCCTAACATAACTGTTCTCAACTGTAAAATGTCTGATGTGCTTTATTATCCGACACGAATATGATAATCTTTTATAAACTGTGATGTAACACACAAAAAAATCATTGCAAAAAAACCACATAAATAGTATTTCTAGACTAACGATACTACACTGCTGATACGTAAGTTACCAACAGTCACACCTATAGGAGGTGACAAGAAGGTAAGAGCAGTGTGGAGCAGATTAGGAAGGATTTCATTACAGAAAGGTGATGTTTGAATTGGATCTTAAATATAGATATTTAAGAAGAGGGGGCTTGGCGCCTGTAGCTCAACAATTATAGCACCAGCCACATACAATGGGGCTGGCTGGTTCGTACCCAGCCCGGGCCTGCCAAACAACAATGACAACTACAACAACAACAACAAAATAGCCAGGCATTGTGGTGGGCACCTGCAGTCCCAGCTACTTAGGAGGCTGAGGCAAGAGAATCACTTAAGCCCAAGAGTTGGAGGTTGCTGTGAGCTGTGACACCATGGCACTCTACCCAGGGTGACACAGTGAGACTCTCTCTTAAAAAAAAAAAAAAAGGTGGGGGGAAACTTAGCCCAGCATAAATAAAAGCATAAGCAGAGGCAGAAAGGCCGACCAGCAAGATGTTTGATGGATCACTTGAGAACAAAACGAATCCTACGGAAGGGATTCTTTGGAGGTAGCTACAGTCAATAAGTTCAGGCAAATATGATAAGAGCCTATCTATAAAGTTTCTAGAAAGCCAAGTTAGAAATTAGGATGTTTGAGCATCCAGGAGGTAGGATCCTTGGTAAAATGAAATAAAAAAATAGAAACACTATTTTAGGGACTTCAATCTGGGTATGTTTGTTGGATAGATATCACTCTGCTTGGTCTTCCATTGCCTTATCTCCCGAGGACAGGGAGAGATTCTGATTCACAGAGTAGGCGTTGGAGGCCCGGGAATATCTGCAGACAGTTAGAGAGGGGAGACATTAGGGCATGGAGATGAAAGATAAGGAAACAAAGATAACATCAGCCTTTCCAATGCTTGGAGACCAGGGGAAGCCATGCATAGAAATGGAGTTGGAAGAAAGAGAGCTTGTGTGTCTTCTAAAAGCAAATGAAAAATCCAACGTTGCAAATGTTGAGTTTGAGGCAAAGGCAAAGTACAAGGTCCTCAGGACTCAAGATCTTAACTGGAGTGATACCATTGAACTTTATTTACGAAAAGGTAATTGTAGAGGCCACGATAAGTTGATAAACTTACTGTAAAGAATAAAAGGTATGTAAAAAGGAAATGAGAAACTAAGAAATGAGAGTTGGAGGAAAAGGAGTAATTATATAAAGATGCCTCAATGATTTCAAGGAAGGATCTTAGGGGAGGGAATTTCAAAAAAAGTGATATTGACCATCATTGCCAGGGAGTGAAAGGAGCTCTAACCTGAGACAGAGTGAAGAGACAGGTGTAAAAGGGGGTCATAGGAAAACTTCAGAACAAAACCGATCCTACAGAAGGGATTCTTTGGAGGTAACTACAGTCAATAAGTTCAGGCAGATATGATAAGAGCCTATCTATAAAGAAGGCAGATATGAGAAGAGCCTATCTATTCAGAAGTCTTTCTCCTAAAGAGAAGGGTTAGGAAGCCAGGTTGGGAAACAGCAGAAAGAGGACAAGAAAAGCAGTAAATTCAGCCCTAATACCTCACTGTGGTCAAGGGGTCTGAAAGCTTTGGGAGAGAATTCACACAGCTGCTCTAAGAGGCACTAAGACTGGGAAGAGGTTTCACTCAGACTTTTCAACACAACACACAGGCTCTACCTGATGGCGCGAACAGAAAGAAATCCGAGTTGCACTTTGGTTCTTTATTCATATTACGGAGGTAGTAAGCTCTGCGGAGATCACGGATGGACTTTAATTACGGAAATTACAACCAGAAATCAAGAGCTATTACTCTGTCAGCCAAAAGTAAAACATCTGAGCATCTCACAGCAGTGAACTTTAATTACACCTCTAGACATAAGGGATAAGATGAAAACAAAACCAAACCATTAAGGACCTCGCATCAAACAAGCGGCTTCACATGAATCAGTTACTTGCCCTTCACGGCTCCCTGGGTGGGCATACGCTTATGTTCACAAATTGGCACTTAGAAAATAACTCTCCGAGTCTCGTCACAACAAAGAACTTTGGAAAATACACCAGTCCTCTATGGGAATCCTCTAAAGACTTCAAAAACACTAATTTCTACAACATCCTTATTTCCCAAAGTAGCAAACTTCCTTTCCCACATCAAGAGTACTTCCCACTAATCACTGTTGTCTTGTTGCCTTACTCAGACACATGGAAAATAATTTGTTGACTGCTTTCTTCCTAAGTTAAAGCAAAACTTTAACTATATCTTTTCTCCTACCGTATTTCTCATTGTTATTGAAAAGTATTACTGAGTCACCATTAAATTTCACATCTTATAAATGCAAGTCTCCTGGTTCATTTCATTTTTCTTTAGCCTCTTCTTCGATGTTCAGCTTCTTCGTATTTTAGTAAGTTAATTTTATCAAGGCACCTTTTCAACATTTATTCTGTTATCAATGTTATATACTTTTCAGGAGGAAACTGGAAAATATTATTATTTCTATCCTAATAAATTAATGCCATTTATTCATATACCTGTACTTCTCAAACATTAGAATCACCTAGAGTATTTTAAAAATACTCAATCTTGACTTTCCACTCCTTCCTGCACCCCATTCCCCACTGTGGGAATAAAATCATATTGGTCTGGAGTAAAGCCAGGCATCGTATTCCTTACCAATTTAGTCTTTCTAACATTTGTAGGGCTCAATGGTTTGCTCACCTGCACCGAACAGAGTTACGCCTATACTCTATTGCTAAAATACTCCCAAATGACTCTTCCTGAATCAAGGCTCAATTCTGTGACTCCATTGTTCAAAAACTTCCCCTGGTTCTTCATTATCTACTAAGCTAATTCCAAAGTACTTCGTCTGGCACTCAAGGCCCAGTCTACCTTGATCACCCCCAATATCACTTTACACACCTACACTGCTACTGTATACCAGCTCCTCAATTGGAACATTTTAATCATTGTTCTACAAAAGCAAAACCATAGAATGAGACGACCTTTCCAACAATTCCCAGCAAAAATATAACCTACTCAAAAACCTCAGGCCTTTACTCTGTTACTAGAGCAGGAGATTAAAGAGAATCTGTTTGGATTAGGCAAACTAGTACAAGAATAATAACTGCAAAGTAGTTCAGATAGCATAGGCTCTGTTGGGTGAACAGGTGGATGGAGGGAGCCCTGCACCCCCAGCTTCTATCCTGACCCTCACAGCTCCTGGAAGACAGCAGTTCTATCAGTTGCAAAAGAGAATGATTTTCTCTTTATTTATTCTACCTTTTTTTACTCTGAAAGTCAAAACAGGATCACTTCTTGATCAAGAAAACATGAGCTTGTAGCTCATAGTGTGAGAACTCTAACTCCAAGTCTTGTGGTGTATTTTACCAAACTTGCAACCCAGCAAAATCTCTGTAGGAGGTTGGTGGGGCTGAGAACTACAAAGTAAAATATTAGGCTTTATTTGTAAATTGGTTCCATCAGAGACATAGAACCATAAAACTAGATTAAGGATGTTGTTATTTTTGCTGGGATAATTAATACCATGTTGTTGAAAGGCTGATCATTATAATATTTCTTCAGATGAATGGGAATAGCTCTCTCACTTGAAGTTTTGGGGCTTGGGATGTTTTAATCTATTTTTGCTTTTTGGTGTGGGGCAGAAGCCTAATGACAAAACTGTATCTGAACTTTACACTGCTTTATCTATAATTTAGAGGCTATGACTGCAAGAAATAGATTAAGATCTGTTTAGATTAACAGATGAAGATTAATGTCCCTTTCAACACATGTTATTCAAATACACACAGACAACATCAAGGTAATAAATAAAACCCCTTCACAGGTTGGTTTTTCAAAATGGGGATAGGCAGTTTCCCTCTTACTATTTTTCCATGTTTCTGGAATCTCTAAGCAAATTATACAATAGCATACATAGGCTCGGCGCCTGTGGCTCAACGGGCTAAGGCGCCAGCCACGTACACCTGAGCTGGCGGGTTCGAATCCAGCCCGGGCCCACCAAACAACAATGACGGCTGCAACCCAAAAATGGCCGGGCGTTGTGGCAGGCGCCTGTAGTCCCAGCTACTTGGGAGGCGGAGGCAAGAGACTCGCTTGAGCCCAGAAGTTGGAGGTTGCTGTGAGCTGTGATGCCAAGGTACTCTCTCCAGGGTGACAGCTTGAGACGCTGTCTCAAAAAAAAAAATAGCATACATAATGAAGGGGAAGAAATACTTAAGGTACTGGGAATTAGAATACATGAGCTATAGAAATTTAAACTATAGGGCATTAAGTCCAGAGTCAGACTCAGGTAATGGACAAAAGCTTCTCCAACTCTGTTCCTTTTGTTTGGGGCAACCCATTTCACCTGTGCACACTTGGGAATGTATGTGAGCTAAAGAAAAAGCCTTCCAATGTTTACACAGTGGTAGCAAAACGAAACCCCTAACCAAGATAAATGGTACCCTCAAACAAGTTGTTTGGAAGGCCTTCAAGTTTTTCCTATTGGTTCTGTCTCCGGATGAGATCAGACTTGATTATTAAGGAAGATCCTTATAAATAAATTAAATAAATAAAACATTACTAAACCATCCTAGGTGAAAAATGGACTGGGGGGGGGTAACTGTAAATAGACCAGCTCAAATGATTAAATTGATTAATTATCCAAAGAAATAAGCTGAAGAGTGGTCAACACCTACCTTTCCTTGTGTTACAATTATATAATATTAAGGATTGGTCCTAATCCTTATTATTATGGGATCATCCATAATCACAGGCCCAGCATGCATAATCTCAGCTACCTGGTCAGTCCAGGAAAATTGCCTCCACCAGAGAATCCCACACAGAAAGGATACCGAGGGTGACCAGACAGCCTGCGATGGGGCTGGCAGGTAGGAACCATGTTTCTCGGGTCTAACAAATGGCAAAGAGCTCCGGAAGCTCCTCTGTGGGCTCCGGCAGCCACAGATCACAGAGACCTCAGCTAGGTCTTCCTGATGCTCTGCCACATTCAGACGTGTTGTTATCTTAGAGTTGGACCAAAGTCTAGACACAGCCTAGCTTCCCAGTGACATCCCCAGCCACGTTCACTGTGCTCTCGATTAACCAGCACCATCAGCACTCAGGGCCACCGGGGCAGACGGGGTGCCGTGACCTCAGCCACAAAACAGTCTCATAACCCAATGAGCATTAGATCACTGAGAAAGAGACAGAAAATTTCAAGGCCTCCAAGAGCTATAGATGGATTGAAAATTTCTTTCTTTCTTTTTTTTTTTTTTTTGAAAGTTTCATTACAGGTGTGGCTGCCTAGTCTGTCCCAGGTCCCATCATCCGCCTTACAGCAGGGCTGCAAAGCCGAACCGCAGCCCGAGTCCAGCGGTCTCACCGCCTCCGCTACCCTCAACTGCTGCTCCCACGCGGACCCCAGCACCCCTGCAACAAAGCATGCTACGAATTACAGATCCTAAGGACTCAAGAGATTTTCAAACTAGAGTTCTACTCCACAACTTAGATTTTCCTACTATGAAATTTTGGCTCTATCTCCTGGCATAGGAGGATAAAAATGACACTCTCAAAGACAAAGATGAAGAAAAAGGGCATGGTGGCTCACCCCTGTAATCCCAGCACTCTGGGAGGCTGAGTTGGGAGAATCACTTGCGCTCAGGAGACCATCCTGAGCAAGAGTGAGACCCCATCCCTATTAAAAATAGAAAAACTAGCTAGAGGATGGTGGCTGGCACCTGTAGTCCCAGCGACTCAGGAGGCTGAGGCAAGAGGATAGCTTGAGCCCAAGAGTGTGAGGTTACTATGTAAGGTAGGCTGACCGCAGGGCATTCTAGCTTGGGCAGCGGAGTGAGACTACTAAAAAAAAAAAAAGTAACATGGGTCTTCTCCAGAAAAGCTACATTTAAGCTGACACACAATAGGGCACTGAAGATGATGAGACCCAGATTTACTGCAACAGCAATTAAGATCCTCGAGGAATGGGTCACACTGGGATTGCTGTTTCTGATATGCAGACGGTGCATATAAAAGATCTGCAGAACTGGGAGTGAAATTTGTGAAGAAACGTGATGGTGAAATGAAAGGCCTGCCATTTAATCAAGATCCTCACGGCTACTGCATTGAAATTTTGAATCCTAACAAAATGGCAAGGATCATTTAGAGCTGTGAGAATATTTCAGAGAAATTCTTTGATATTTCAGTGGAGCCAGAGATTAAAAACGGAAACAATGTGATTCAAGATTTCAGATAGCAGAAGCCTCTGGAATTCATGAATCATTGTTGCAGTTCAGATTATTCTTAAATCCATTTCCCTTTCCTATTTCAGCTGGAGGTTTTTCACCTAACTTTTCAGTCATTCTGGTTTTCAAGTAATACTTTATCTTACGCCCTTGAATATAGTTATATAATTTTACTTTTTAGTTAATAATTAGAAGAGTTCCCTTCAGACGCTGTATTTGTTTCCTTTCTTTAATCTCCTAAATAATGACTTCTTTTCAAGCCTGCCTCTGAATCATCGTTTTCCAAAAAAAATAGTATTTCATATGTTTTTGTTGTGATTATCTTCTGGGATTTCAATTCTTCAAGAAATAACTTTTCACAGTGGAACATACAGAAAGCAGAACAAGAATGAAACTTTCATTATAGGGTTCAACTGGCGTTCTATTTATCTCGTTTCCCTCCTAGGCACAGTATCTTGATTATTTCACTAGGCCAGGGTTCCCTCCATTGCTCCCCCACATACGCTGTGCATTCTCCTGGTGAGTTTGGTGCAATGCTGTTAGCTTGAAGGCTGATTTTGTCCCTATTTGTCAGATTCACACCACAGTTAAATCCAGCTCTCCCGATCAAGGAAAGATAAGAAACCCAGGGTTTTCCTTACTTTGAAACAACCAGGCAGACAAGTCACAAATAGCACAAAGTAGAAGTGAATGGAAAAGATTTCAACTTTCTGCGGTAATTGTGTTTGCACTTCCTTTTAACTTTTATGATGTATTAGCCATAGAAAGGTCTCCTTCAAGAGAAAAGGAAGAGGAAAGCACATAACCTTATCAAGAAACACAGACAGCTAAATCCCTTCCCTTCAGTTATACTTTTTAAAAGCCTAATAGAAGCATAATTATTCACCGATTTCTATTCCGCAGTTGGTAATGGCCATAGTAATAAATCTATTTCCCTTCCTTTGTGCTACGAAATCAGTGAACTGAAGAATAGAGTTTCACACACAAAAAAATATCATTTATAGAACTAATCCCAGAAAAAAAAAAAAGTCAGCATCTGAGACTCTCAACAATTAGGCAAGAAATGAAGCCTCAGGACGCGGAAGGAAAAGGGAATATTTTCCACAGTCCTCAAGTGACCTCTCCCCTCCCCAGTCTCTGGCAGAGGCTCCTCATGGCTCTTCCTAGGCCACAAAGGGGCTGCATCCAGCTGTCCCCAAGTGTCTCAAGGGAGTCACTTCTATAGGGCCATAGGGAGAAAATACCAAAGGAAGAAAGGGAGGGAGTGGGGCTTCCAAGGTACAGCCGCCCACTCCCTCTTAGAGGGAGAAAACTTTGTGAAGGTATGCACTTCATACCTTAGCTTTTAACTCACGTCTGGGAGGATCTAAGGCAATGACCATAAAACTGCCCTCACTACACAGCTGCAGCTGCATTCAAGATCTCGGATTCCCACCCGCCTCTAATTCCCACCCTGCCCCACTTATTCATTGCTTCGGTCCCCTTGCTGCTAAGGACACTTCATTTCCAGCAGAAACTTTTCAGTCAATGAAGTGCTGACTGCCTGGTGCTAGGTCCCCACCCGTGACACATTCCAATGGGGCTGCTATTCCCACTGGATACAGAGTTGCTGGGGCAGGAAACCTTATTGACAGAACACCCCTCGAAATAAGCTCCTCGATTATATAAACATAGAACAGGGCGAGGTAGCATTATTTTTAGTTTGCATTACACCTCCAAAAAAAATGCCTGTTTTAGTTAAGGCAACGTACTAGAAAACAGCAGCTAACAAATTACACTAGTGAAAACTATGCATCTTTCTTAATAATCTGAGTTTATTATACTCTAGAGTTGGACAAGAGACTTGAATAGCATTTTTCTCATGGAGATTGCCTGTTAAGGTTAACGGCAAAAAAGAAAGGTTATTTTCAAATATTTTTAGAGATTTATAGAAAGAAGTATGACAAAAAAGAGTGAATGCCTGCCTTCTCTTTCTATATAAAATGCTGACACATTCACAAAAATCCCTCTTCTTTGCTTTGTTTCTCCTTCCGAGCACTTAAGCTAGCTAGTATATCTGCAGCCTTAATGCTGAGACAAAGGGCCATTAGCTCCCTCCTTCTTGTCATAATCTGGAATTTGAGAGTGGTGTCCCAGGCCACTTTAACCACGCAGACAAGAGCAACCCTCAAGGGTAGTGCTATCTAATACGGTGGCCACTGACCACCTGTGGCTACCAACCACTTAAAATGTGGCTCATCTAAATTGAGGTATGTTTTAAGTGTGTAATATGCATTATAACAAAAAGTATATAAAATATCTCCACTAATACTTTTTAAATTGATTACATATCAAAAGGATAAAAGTTAGACATATTACGTTAAGAACATAGAATTAAAATTAATTTCACATGTTTCATTACGCTTTTTTAATGTGGCTACTAGAAAGTTTTAAATTGTGTGTGTGGTTTGCATTGTATTTCCATTGGGTAGCATTGCCCTGGATCAGGAGTCAGCAAACTATGGCTGACAGGTCAAATCCTCCCCACCAATTGTAAATAAAGTTTTATTGACACATACACACACAAAAAAGCTAGCTATGCTACATATTTCATTTGATTATCTTGCATCTCCTGATTAGAGTCAGAGCTCAATGAAAGCAAGGATTTTTAATTCTCAGTGCCACATTCTAGAATAGTGATTGGCACACAGTAGGTCCTCAATAATTATGACTTGGAACATTAAGAATGAAGATATCTGGACTGGGTTTCTGCAAACAATCACTGGAGAGAATAAATCACAATGCTCAGCATATTAGTGACATTATTTAGATTGACCTGACACCCAAAACATGAAATGCTGGGAATGGCGCCTGTGGCTAAGGAGTAGGGCCCCGGCCCTATATATTGGGGGTGGTGGATTCAAATCCAGCCCCAGCCAAAAAAAAAAAAAAAAAAAATACAAAACGCTGACAATAGGTTTTTAACAAGTTAATGAAGTTGGTTTTGGACACGAATAAAAAAATCATTTTAATTACATTTTGTGGTAAATTTTTTGTTAGATTTTTTAGATGTTTTCAGTTCTGTATTATTTATAAAAAAAATTTTGCAGGGCGGTGCCTGTGGCTCATCGAGTAGGTCGCCAGCCCCATATACCAAAGGTGGCGGGTTCAAATCCGGCCTCGGAAGAACTGCAAAATAGAAAAATAGCCGGGCGTTGTGGTGGGCACCTATAGTCCCAGCCACTTGGGATGCTGAGGCAAGAGAATCGCCTAAGCCCAGGAGTTAGAGGTTGCTGTGAGCTGTGTGATGCCACTGCACTCTACCGAGGGCGATAAAGTGAGACTCTGTCTCTACAAAAAAAAAAGCTTGCAAATTTCACTTAGCACATAATAAATACTAAGGAAAATTGTAGAATATCGCAGGATTTAGAACTTTGAGTTCTGACATGCTGAAAAAGAAATATTTCATAAGGAAGATACACAGTACAATATAGTAAATCTATAAGCAATTTTGTTCTTTAAATCTAATTGACAGTCCTTTTCTTTTCTTAAAATATGTTTTCACTGTGCCATTAAAGTTGAATCTGATCCAAATCCCCAGCTCAAAATGCCATTAAAGTTGAATCTGATGCAAAGCCCCAGTTTAAATATGAATGTTTAAAACTGAAGTTCAAAACATACATACATGCATATATACATACATAAAAATAAAACTGAGGCTCCATTCAAATATCAAGTATCAAGTTCCTCATAATTAAGTTTACCTCAAATATAAACTAAAAAAAAAATTAAAACTTAGATCCCCCCAACTATTTGCTATTCTCAGAAGTGTTCACCATACAGCGAATATCCACATGATACATAAGAATTACTAGTTCACTAAAATCGAAAATATACGAGAGAAACATCAATTTTGCATATTGTAACTGAAAGCTATGCTCTTCTGTCTATAACATTATTCCATTTTGGACCTTAAGATTATAGGATGATGCTAACTGTCCTGGCTAAAAACTGAGGCCTACATAACTATAGAACACGGTCCATTTATCAGTCTTCACACTTTGACTACCAGAATGCCACTTATTCTCCCTTGCCTAGGCTATCAAAATGGAATATTCTCAGGAATAATGATCATTTTCACAATGAATTCACTTCATTTGTGTTTAAGTCACATTAAGGCTTTCTACCAAAACAATCTAAAGAACCTCCTTTGAATGCAGAACAGGGCCCACATTTTAGAGAGAAGTATCCACTGAGTGCACAAGAAATACACACATTTTGGAGTATATATATAAATATATGTTCATAGACAGAGACACATACACATATACACAGACTAGTTACATGTATGCTAAGTTTATATATGCTAATTTTATGTATGTTTGCCTCAAATATCCGCTAATTAAATCACATACAGGATAAACACATGAGCTATATTTAAACACCGAATGAAGGATTCAAATCTGTTAGGAAATACTATAAACACAAAGAGCTCCAAATGACCCATGAGGAATTAAATCAAACTGGAAATAGTATCAGTAACGATGTATGTTAACAGATACACCGACAGGAGAACTCAGATTGCCTATTTTTAAAAGGTTCATTGTGTTTCCTGACTGCTGGGAGAGAAACTCCTGACTTCTGGGTGATTTTGGCTACTGAGCGCTTGTCTGGCTGTGACCTGGTCTTGGACTGACCGTAAGCTTCTGTTGCCCTTTTGCTCTTCACGGTTTGCCTGAAGTGAACTATTGTTCCTTCCTGACTTCTGGATTCTGTGTGCTTCCGGAGTGAACAAGTTCTGTGTCCTGGTTCCGACATCTGCCTTGGTTTTCCTAGTCTGATTAATCATACCATTCCCACAATCCAGAAATGCCCAGGCCAGTGAATCATCAGCAAAATGTCTTAGAATAGTTGTACACTGGATCTACTTAAAACACCCCCTTGCCCACTTAGACACTGAACCAAGTGTCCTCAGGTGTGACATACAATTACCCAAGCCTTGAAGGTAGTTGTAAGTTGTAAGTTATCTACCAAGATACAAATACGCAGTGCCTAGCACATTACAAGCACATTACAAGCATAAGAAAAACATGATTTCCATACTGTCCTGGAGCATTTCTTTCTGGAAACTTTAGAAAAATTTTAAAATTTAAAATCACATAAAATCTTCATATCCCATAAAGGCTTTCTGTAGTGAAAGCCAGTAACAAAAAAAAGAAAAAGAAGAAAAGAAAAACAACTCTTAGGGAGCTCTGGAGCTCTCATAAACAAATGTGAAGAGATCGATAAATATTAGACGGATTTATATGCGGAAAAGAATATATTCTTTTAGTGTAGAACTCCTGAAGTTTCAGGAGAGTACGTGGTTATCCAACCAGTCAGCATATTTCCTGGTCTCCCTTAGAGCTAGACTGGCCACCTCACAAAGACTTGGCCATGGAACAAAAGTGAAAGTGATGTGTGTCATTTCAAGGGAGTGCTTGCCCTCCACTTTGTCTCCCACTCTCCAGCCCCCATGGGCTTGAATGTGACAGGGATACTAGTGAGTTGGTATCTTGTCACCATATAGACAAGAACAACTTCCTACTGTATTGGTTCCTCCATGTTTTCTGCCCATTGGAACCACCTGATGAAAATACATAAAATACTGTTGCCTGCTTCCCACCCTCACGGCCTCTGATTTAATTGGTCCCAGAGGGTGGCAGAGCAGGAAGATAGATAAAATGGGGGTTGGGGGGAGTCTCTGAACGACCTGACACAGCTGAGCCGTGTACTCCCCTGGAACAACCTTGGACAATATTGAGTCAAAAAAATAACTAGAGTTCCAAGAGAGGACATAAGAAAGGCCGTGTTGATTATACACAGCTTTCCTATTCACAAACAATTCTTCTGCATTGTTTAAACTACAGTTATTTGGTCTCCGTTAAAGCAGCTGAACAAATATCCTTACAATATACATAATAAACACAAAAATCCCGGCCTTCAGGAAAAAAGAATATGTAAGACCAGATTAAAACAAACGCTGCTCTTCCTCTAAAGAAAAAGAACTAAAGTAAATAAAGTACAACTATAGCCAAAAGAAAGAGAATACAGTTTTAGCATAATCCAGGGAAATCATGCCTGAGCTAGAGAAGATTTATTAAAGAAAAACTGAAAGTACTAAGGGTATTCAGCTTAACAAGACAAGGACAGAAAAATACATTAAAGTTGGCCAATTCATTAATAATTTGCTTAAGTCAAAGAAGACTTGGAATCAAAATGGGATGACTGTCGGACAAATAAACATTGATTGATCTTACGTGTCCATTTTTAACAGAACATAGATTAGACTCCTTTAATGAAGAAATGTTCTCTTTCTGTTCTGTGGCTCTCTCACCCTGAACATGTGACTTCTACTTCATGGTTCATAAACGGCTGCCGGGTCACCTGCCATCACATCCTCATACTGGTCAGGAAGGAGAAGGAAAGGAAAATAGAGTGCACACCCCTCCACCACATGAGTCCTTCACCTTGCAAGTGACTCCTGCCCCTTCTGCTCACCTCCCACTGCCTGGAACTTATATATATATGTTCACGCTGACTTGCAAAGGAGGCTGGGAAATGTGGTCTCAAGCTGATTAATCGCATAGGAAGCTAAAACTTTTATCACTATGGAAGAAAAATATATTGGATGTTAGGGACCATTAGAAGTCTCTGCCAGAGGTTTTATTAAGAAGCAGTATAAGTAACATTGAGATGAAATTGTATCTAGAATACACAAAATAATTTTTTTAAATATAAAAGATAGAAATGTAGCCCTATATAAAATATAAAAATATATTAATGTTATATGAAGTCAAAATAACACAGGAAATGACATCCTCCTCTGCCCCTATCATTTTCCTTCTGAGAAAATAATGAATTATTAAAGTAATCTTGGACTATGTTGAGCATGGGTCTAACATTTCGGTCATTTAATAGAGTAGAATAAAGCCTTTCCATAGATCTTCCCCTACTGCTACTGGCAGAAATGAAACTTTGGAATGGGAGAGGTTATTTCTGGAATCCTAAGATTCCTCTCTTTGGGACAATCATCTCAAATAAGAAAAGGCTGGAACTCCAAGGGAGCATGAAGACAAGGCCAAGTTGAGGCATTACAAGGCATCAAGGGAGAACATCAACATCTCTTGCACAATCTCTGAAAATGTGCCACCATCTATAAAGCTTCTCCTACTGGCAAGACGACAACTTCAATAGATAATTAAAATAGCAAAACTGGCAAAGTCAAACATAGATATCAACCTTTATTTGACTCTCTCAGAGAAGGAAACAAAGTTTTATTTAAAGTAAATAAAAACGTTACCCATCCACATTCTGTATTGCTACATTTTCACTATAAATCCAGAGACTATTTTTTGTATCAGTCCTCTAAATTTAACCAGCTGGAGTAATTTCTTAAGTATTATACAATTTAAGTTTTTCAAATGAAGGGCTTGCCTTTTAATGGAAAGTATGCATTTCGCATTAATGACAGAACACAATGTCCTTGGCTTAGACATTCTCCAGCAAAGTAGGTCCTTTTTTGTGCACTATGCTTAGCTATCTATAAGGCTAGAATACGACAAACTTACTTAAGAAATCAAATTCTGAAATCATCTATACTAACTACAAGTGTTTAAAAATCTAACCCTCCACTTTTATCAATTGTCTTATAATTACAATCATTGAATTCTTAGATCATGAGAGTAGGGGAGAAAACTTAAATAGTTTTTATTAGATATGTCAGGATACAAATTATTATGCTTAATACCATGGGAAAAGTGACCCAATCACACTTTTTTTTTTTTTTGAGACAGAGTCTCAAGCTGTGCCCTGAGTAGAGTTTCCCTGGGTAGAGAGTGCTGTGGCACTATAGCTCACAGCAACCTCAAACCCCTGGGCTCAAGTGATCCTCTGGTCTCAGCCTCTCAAGTAGCTGGGACTACCTGTGCCCACCAGCTATTTTTAGGGATGGGGGTCTCTCTCTTGCTCAGGCTGGTCTCCACTTCTGAGCTCAAGCAATCTGCCCATTTCAGCCTCCCAAAGTGCTAGGATTATAGACATATGCCACCACACCCAGCCCCCAACATTTTTAAGCAATGAAACATTTACTAGGGTATGTTTTTCCTTAATTTTTGATTGAGGCAACTATAATGTTATAAATCAAAAATGATCTTGATTTTAATATAACTAATAAACTTTTTAATAAATTATAAACTCTGATTTACAATTATAAAGATCTTGTTAATATAACTAATATAATTCTAATAAACTTAAATTAAATAATTTTAATAAATTTAATTAGTCTTTTATTTATTTTTATTTATTTTTTTTTGAGACAAAGTCTCACTATGTAGCTCTGGGTAGAGTGTTGTGGCATCAAAGCTACCTCAAACTTGGGCTTAAGCAATTCTCTTGCCTCAGCCTCCCGAGTAACTGGGACTACAGGCACCCGCCAAAACACCTGGCATTGTTGTTGTTGCCATTGTTGTTTAGCAGGTCCAGGCTGGGTTCGAACCCTCCAGCCTCAGTGTATGTGGCCAGCACCCTACCCACTGAGCTATGGGCGCTGCCCTTAGTCTTTTAATAAAGAAGAACAAATCCATCTCATGAAAATTAAGTATCATATATAAGATTTTTAAAGAAGTAATGCAAACAAAAACTATTTCTTTTTTAGACAGGGCCTTGTTCTGTTGCCTGGGCTAGAGTACAGTGATATCGTCATAACAACCTCAAACTGGTAGGCTCAAGATATATCTTCCTTACCCGGCACAGTGGCTTATCCCTGTAATTCTAGCACTCTGGGAGCCTAAGGCATGTGGATCACCTGAGCTCGGAAGTTCGAGACCAGCCCGAACAAAAGTGAGACCCCCTTTCTACAAAGTGGGGGTGCTATTCTGCAAAAATAGCAAAAAAAGCCATGCATTATGGCGGATGCCTGTAGTCCCAACAACTTGAGGTTGCTGTGAGCTAGGACATAAGGCACTCTATCCAGGGCAGAGTGAGACTCTGTCTTAAGGAAAAAAAAAAGAAGAAAAAGAAGTATACCATCTTCCTCCTCAGCCTCCTAAGTAGCTGGGATTTCAGGTGTGTGCCACCAAGCCCAACTTTTTTTGTTTAAGTAGAAATGGGTCTCCCTGTTGCCCAGGCTAAAATCAATTATTTTTAAGTCAAACTAATAGTACTTAAAACACAGACCTAATATTTTATTTGGTATTAAAACAGAATGCCAGGTGTATCGTAAAAGAATAGTGAACACAACACTGTTAAAAACAAGTACTGAGGCCAGGCATGGTGGCTTACACCTGTAATTTCAGCACTTTGGGAGGCAGAAGAGACTCACTTGGGGCCAGGATGTGAGACCAGCCTGACCAACACAGCAAGATCCCATCCCCCCAAAACCAAATTTTAAAAAATTAGCCGCTCAGGAAGCTAAAGCAGGGGAATGGTTTGACATGGGGTGTTTAAGGTTGCAGTGAGCTACAACGACACCACTGCACTGACAAAAATTGTACACACACCAAAATTTTGATAAATCAATTTTTTTTTTTTTAGCACAATGACTGATGTATACCTTAGGTGTAAAATGACAGTTCTGTACAATGTGCATCATGGTTGCAAAAACAATTGCCATAATTTCTGAGATTTGAACCTAGTCATATTAGATGTAGTAAATTAGAATTGCTTGCTTCTCTCTGTTAACTTTTAAATCTACACAATGCATTAAAGAATAATTACATAAAGAGCATCACAGATGCAGCCTCAGACATCCAAGTTCAATTCCCTTTTCTATTGCTGAAAGTGCACTTTCCAAATGTTTACTATTCTCTGCAGTGCACCTCACTCTTAGGAAGAACAACAACAAAGCAAAAATAAAACAGAACCCCAGACAGAAAATCAGAGTTCAATTTCCTAGAGAAAGCACAGCCAGCAGGCAGAAACCTCCGTACTTCCCTGTCCCTCACGTGGCCTTGGCCTCACCTGTGAGTTCCTTCCAGAGAGCGGTCTCTCCCTCGGGGGGCTCCCAGACACCCTCCTCCTGCATTCCCAAAGGTCTTTGGGCCTCCCAGGACCTTCCTCTCTATATTAAACCCTTCCTTTGCTTCCATGCTTAGAGGGGACAGGGTCACAGCCCAGCTTGGTGACCATCAAGCAGACCTGAGCAAGTGCCAGGCTCAATCTGTGAGGGAGAAGAAGACAGGTGGAGAGAACTAACCTTGAATTTGGGAAGGGAAATAAGGAGAAAACACCACGTACCAAGACTTTACAGAAGCTGATTTGAACTTTAGGCTAGCTCCGGGGGGTATCATCAAATGTGTTTTCCAAATGTGAAACCAAGGCAAAATAAAAAGGCAATGTAGATTGCCCAAAGGGACAGTGTGTAAGTTTCAGTGCCAGGTCAGCAGAGTCCCTGACCCATGCCCTGTCACGCCTGTCACCTGACTATCTCAGTGAGCATTATTTCCTTAAAAATCTTTTTTGGGGGCTAGGACCAGATTTAAAAGCGCCACCTCCAGCATATGGGGCCAGCGCCCTACTCCTTTGAGCCACAGGCACCACCCAGAAATCTTATTTATAATATTTATTTTCATGAGATGGATTTTCATTATTCTTTATTAAAAGATCCATTACTATTTATTAAAATAATTTAAATTTTAATTTAAATGTATTAGAATTATATGAGCTATACTAAAATCAAGATATTTAATTTATGTTAGCATTGCCAATCAAATTGCCCATTCTTAGCGTTTGCAATGGCGATTCACCATGGGCATGTTTCGTGGCAGGACGTCTCGGTACATTTTATCAACAGCCTACCTCACCTCTTGGCGCCATGGGGACACTCCCCGTGGTGTCCCTGAAGACACCATCTGCCTCTGCCATGCTCTGTTGTAGCTGCTTTAGTTCCCTTCTTATTCTCCCCTTCCCCTTGGCTAGACTCCTCTCTCTTAAACGTCCCTAGACAAAATCATCCCCTTCAGGTACTAACCTGTTTCTCGCCTTGCATTTACCATCAACTCCTTGAATAGTTTCCCCATCTGTCTCTTTCTTCTCAGCTTCCAATCACACCTGAATTCGTTCCTACAATCTGGTTTCTGCTCACACATTCTCCTGAAGGTAAAACCCCACTGACATTCTAATTGCCATATTCAGTGACCTCTTCAGTCTTTACACTTCCCACTTCTCCACTTCTGACACTTTCAAAAGACCTTTCTTCTGGAGACCAGATCCTTCCTTAGCTTTCAAGACCTCAGTCCCTCCTGGTTCTCTGTTTCGACCTTTGATGGCTCCAAGTCATCTGCAGGACACTCCACTCTTCCTCTAACCTTGACATATCGGCATGTCAATATCTTACCCTTGGTTTGCAGGTTTTCTTCCTATCATTGTTCCCCTGTGTCATCACATCCACCCGATAGCTGCAACATATATGATCAGTTAATTAATTACTAGGTCTTGAAGTTTTGTTCCAGTTCTTTCTTAACTTCTACCTTTCTATCTTTAAAAATCACAGCAGAAGGCCGAGTGTGGTGGCCTGTAATCCTAGCACTCTGGGAGGCTGAGGCAGGAGGATCCATTGAGCTCAGGAGTTCCAGACCAGCCTAACTAAGCAAGAGAGACATCGCTCTCCACTAAAAATAGAAAAACTAGCCAGGCGTCATTGCGGGTACCTGTAGAACCAGCTACTCCTCAGGAGGCTGAGGGAGGAGGATTGCTTGAGCCCAGAAGTTTGAGGTTGCTGTGAGCTATGACACCACAGCACACTAGCCTGGGCCACAGAGTGAGACTCTAGTCTTAAAAAAAAAACAAAACAGCAGAATTTAGGGCTCAGTTCAACATGTTCAAAACCAAATTCATTTCCTTCTCAACATCCTATATTTTCCACTATATTTAAACCGCCCCTTCTGAGTGAATCACACAAAATACTAAAGGTTCTAACCAAGAAATGCCTCACAGTTGCTGGTGTTTGGTTTTTCATGGCTCAATGCGGACTTTTTGTTTTTTATTTTTCCCATTGCTTCTACCTTAGATCAGACATTCTGTGTTTCTTCCCTGGCCCAGTGCAGTGACAGCCTCCTAATGGGTAACTAGACTCCAGTATTTTTTTCACAATCCTGCCAACAGAAGTCCTTTGCTAAGAAACAAATCTATATAAGAATCAATTACAAGACTGTTTCAGTCCCCAGCGTGCCGGGCTCTGCCCATGCGGAGGTCACACTGCCCACACTATTCTTTGGGAATGGATCTGTCTCCTGCCAATCTGCCACATTCCTCCTCATCCTTCAGGAGCCAGTTCTGTCCTCACCTCTTCCCCTAACTTCCCTTGCCTCCTCAGCTGAGAGAGTCCCTTCAAGCCTCCATGCCACTCTGCTTCTGGCTCCATGGCATAGTGTCGTGATGGTCTGCATTTTTCTCTTTCCTCCATCAACTTTGAGTTGAGTATAGGTTAAGGCCAAGCCTTCCTTCTCTTCACATCTCCAGCACCCAACAGAAGCTGCATTTGTCTATCTGCTCAGACTGCCATGACAAAATACCACAGAAATGTATTTTCTTAAACAGAAATTGGCATTCTTCTGAGAGCTGGAAGTGTGAGATCAAAACGTCAATAGTTGGTTTCTCCTGAGGCCTCCATGCTTAGAAGGCTGCCTTCTCCCATGTCCTCCCATTCTGTCCTCTGTGCACACGCGTCCCTGCTATTCCTCTGTGTGTCCAAATCTCCCCTTAAGGACACTAGTCAGCCTGGAAGAAGGTCCACCCTAGGGACCTCATTTTAACTTGATCAGCCCTTTAGAGGCCTCTCTGCAAACATAGTCCTATTCTGGGAGTTAGAGCTTCAAGACATGAATGTTGCAGGGGCACACAACCCAGTCCACGACATGAGGCTTCAGCATAATGTGTGGAATCAATTCATCTTTGCCCGGAAGAGTGGGGTCATGCCTGAAAGACGTTGCTTTCAGATCCATTCAAAGTCTGCTTTGTTTGCCTGTTTGTTTGTTCTTGAGCACCTGCTATTTACAAAGCACCACGTTTCAGCCAAGAAAAGCCTACTTAGGAAGTCAAGCACAGTCCTGTTCTCTGGGAATTTACCAACTAGGTGAGTGGTTTTCTAGCTGCTTTTGCAAAAGTACAAATCAGAGGAATGGTGGGACATGCTGAGAGAAGACTTGGTGGAAAGCACAAAGCCATAAAATCAACTCCCCCAACCCCATGCAAGGGCCTCTGGAGCTCCAGGGAGCACCATTTGAAAGAGCAAAGAAATATACATGTGTTAAGCCAAATCAGATGGTGAATATGCAACCCTTTAGTGTAATCTGCATGACGCCGTACTAACTACACGTGGAATATGAAATTTTCTCATTGTCTTAAAAGTCAACTAAGTTAGCATTTATAAGAATGCCAAGAAAACAGAGAGATGGGAACTACAAAAGGAAGAAGCAAAGAATATACTCAAGTCATGGAAAAAAGGGTAAAGGAGAATAGAACAGAAAAGACTTTATAGTTAACTTATACGCCTGGCTCTCTATAACAATTGCAGCATCATCGGAAATATCAGTAACTACTATGGGACCCTCCTATGAGGCAGACATTGGATCAAGACCAACTGTGGCTCATCGAGTAGGGCGCTGGCCCCATATACCGAAGGTGGCAGGTTCAAACCCGGCGTTGACCGAACTGCCAGAACAGAAAATAGCCGGGGGTTGTGGCGGGCGCCTGTTGTCCCAGCTACTCCTGAGGCTGAGGCAAGAGAATCGCCTAAACCCAGGAGATAGAGGTTGCTGTGAGCTGTGTGATGCCACAGCACTCTACCCAGGACAATAAAGTGAGACTGTCTCTACAGAAAAATAAAATAAAATAAATTTTAAAAAATAAAAAAAAAAAAGACCAATGCAGGAACCTGGAGAAATGCTATTTTTTCCCCATTATACAGGTAAAGAAAAGGGGTTTGAGAAGTTCAGGAATGTGTCTGAAGATACACAGTCAATTAGAGACAGGACTCACATTCTCGAGGTCAAAGCCTGGATAGGTAACAAATTTTAAAATCTTTTGTGCATGACGATATGTGTCACCCGAATTCTTCATCTTAATGTGCCCCACAATGTGGAACAGCCATGCTATCTGGTTTGCCAGAAATAATCTCAGTTTACATGTTTGCCCATATAATTACTAACGGCACTCCCTTTCACTCTCAGAAGTGTCCCAGTTTAGACAATGATTATAGGGTCATCCTTCCTCAATGCCACTGACTCCCAGTGAAATTTGCCTATACGCTTTTCCGGGCCCAGAGAAAAATGTAAATGTGAGGCCACTTATTGAAAAGGCAAGAAAAAAGTGCTATTAAAGGTATTGAAATAGAAAGGCTTTTCCTTTCATGTATCTGCTCTTGTCCCATCAAATTTCACTTGTAAAACACAAGTTCAAAGACAAAATTGGTAAGAATTTCAAGACAGCAAGGGCAGAGCATTAAACTAAGCTTGGCATCCTTCTGTGTGCTGAGCCTTATGCCCTAACACAGAACACACACCTGTGAAGCAGGCTCTGGGCCTGCCACTCTGTCCTCTGGAATGGGTCTGCGATCTGGGCTTGCTGTGTGTCACCGGTTGCAAACAGGAAATAGGCTATAACCTACTATTGTTCAGACTTTGGACGTTAAATACTGAATGTGAGGTACATAAAATCATTTCTTTATAAAAATATTTTAAGGTATTTCTAACAAGTCACAAAATTTCATTTCCCAAGCAAAATATGAACATAAATTCAAGCAAATTAGTTGACTCTTTACCATTTTATTTATGACCTAGCAATAATTAACCTACATGGCAGAAGCTACCCATGATCTCCAATGAAAATTTAGAATCCAGGGGATGAAATACTAGTGGGTTACAAAGACGTTAATACCTTAGCCCCTGAGTGAAATCATGTTTCTGTTTAAAAACAGGTGCTACGTGTTGAATTTGAATCTTTGTGTGGCATAAATTTATACGTACATGAGAAAAACTTCAGAAACACCTACTATCTACTCAGATTAAATGGAAGAAAAACAAACATCAGAATTTTAATGATGTGTCCTTAAAAATAAGGTGGAGGACGGACAGAGGATGGGTCAATTTGCTCATTCATTCATTGGTTCAATAAGCATTTACCAAGTAAATTTACCCACAAGGCCACAGCACTGCACTAAACTGTAGGGAACAGACAAACAAGATGTGCTCCTGTTCTCAAGGAGCTCACTGACGGTCTAATAGAATGACTACTGGTAATGGAAACAAATCCATGCATTAACTGTTTGGGGTACTGTGGAAGAAGTAAATATGGGGTATAGTGGTTACAACACATGAAGTACCTGGAAAGAGGGAGATAACTGAGCCTTGAAAGCCCAACATAAATCCACCAGGTACAGAAGGAAGGCCCCAGGAGCATAAAAGCAGATGCCTGA
Source organism: Perodicticus potto (assembly GCA_963574655.1). Taxonomy (NCBI): domain Eukaryota; kingdom Metazoa; phylum Chordata; class Mammalia; order Primates; family Lorisidae; genus Perodicticus; species Perodicticus potto. The sequence continues at coordinate 42,817 of CAUYRH010008257.1, forward strand.
GAAAGTATGGCCCACTATGGGAAGAGCAAGCCACTCTAAACGAGGGCATCCGGCTTAAAGCAAAGAACTGTGTCTATACAAGCAGTGTGTGCCTGGCTTGCAACTAGAAAGAGGATGTGTAGAGACTGATGCTATGGTATATAGAGAAAAAAAGGCAATGCTCATGGACGGTCTGGGAGCTGTTCTCTTCTTAAAAGGCCAATGAGTGGGAACTGAGGACAGAGAGACTGAGAAGGAGAAAAGATCTCAGTAAGGAAATTTTCCCTAGGTCTGGCATGGTGGCTCATGCCTGTAATCCTAGCACTTGGGAGGCCAAGGTGAGTAGATTGCCTAAGCTCACAGGTTCAAGACCAGCCTGAGCCTGAACAAGACCCCCATCTCTAAAAATAGTCGTGTGTTGTGGCAAGTGCCTGCAGTCCCTGCTACTTGGGAGGCTGAGGCAAAAGAATCGCTTGAGTCCAAGAGGTTGAGGTTGCTGTGAGCTATGACGGCGCAGCACTCTACTGAGGGTGACAAAGTAAGACTGTCTCAAAAAAAAAAAAAATTTTCCCCTCCAGTCATATGTTCTTTTAATTAAAGGAAATAATATCCTGTTGCTTATTTGTGAAGCCTAGAAGTAATAATATATCGGTAGAACTAAAAATATATTTTCTACTTCTTCTTCCTCTTCCTAATAAAGGTAAGTTATCCTTCATTCATGTTAATGGCTTAAAGCAGTGAGAGAAATGAGTAATGACTAATCTAATGGACATTTAAATTTGACTTAGGAATAATCTATCAATTTTTTGCAACAAATCTACCACTCACCTTTTTTAATACTATGGCTATTTACCCAAAAAAAACCCACCCTTTTATAAAAAATAGCCACAGTATTTTTTAAAAGATTTATTGGTAGATTTGTTTAAAAAAAAAAACTCAAAAAACTTTTTTTTTTATTGCACCAATGTACACAATTATGATTTAATAAAATTATTTTTAAAAAGGGGGGGGCCTTTACCTAACAAATGCAATCAGTATAACCTAATTCTTTGCACCCTCAAAAAAAAACTTTTTTTTGTCTCCATTTCTGATCATTTCCTTAGGATAGGTTCCTAGAAGAGGAATTACCAGGCCAAAGACTTTGAATATCTTCAAAGCTTTTGGTACGTATTATCACAGTCTAATCTTTTTTTTTTGAGACAGAGTCTCACTATGTCGCCCTCGGTACAGTGCCATGGAGTGACAGCTGACAGCAACCTCAAACTCTTGGGCTTAAGCAATTCTCTTGCCTCAGCCTCCCAAGTAGCTGGGACTACAGGCACCCACCACAATGCCGTTATTTTTTGGTTGTAGTTGTCATTGTTGTATAGCAGGCCCCAGGCCAGGTTTGAACCCGCCTGCCTCAGTGTATGTGGCCAGGGAAATAACCACTGAGCTACCGGCACTGAGCCAGCATAGTCTAATCTTAAAACTAGATTGACTACACATCAACTTCAGGTGACTGAGAAAACTACACGGGAATTAATTGTCACTATAAATAACACCCACAAAAGAAAAATCTAATAATGTATTATAAAGATGTAGATCTTAGGCTTTGAATAGCTAAATGACCAAAAGAAACCAAGGTGAACTTTTGTTTAAGATGACATTCAGGTGAATTAGCGCAATTGTGTGTATAAACAAATACGAGCACAAATAACGGACAAAGAAAAGTGGAAGGGTTCATAATTTTTGAATGAGATAAAAAGAGTCAAATCATAAGATGTTCTACTTGTAAAGAAGGAAAATATAATTTCTTTTACCCTTCCTCTCATACTTTCTTACCTAACTCTATATAGTAGTAAGTTTTCTACTGTAATAATCAGGTGTTAGGAGGAGAGGAAAAACTGAAATTTTAAATTCAGATCAGCAAACCGGCATTTTAGGGTACAATAGGTTAGCTGTCTGTGTCTGCAAATCAGCATTCTTCACAATACTTTTCTCATACACCTTCAGAAAAAGAGTAACTCCATAAGAAATGACTCAATCTTCAAAAGTCAAAGGATTTTGTTACCACAGAAGTTTGAAGAAAGTCAAATGTAAAGCTATAAAAAGTCAAATCTTAAAAGCATGCTTTTTTGACAATCATTGCTGCAAAGAAGTGTACAAAGATTCCTTATATGACCAATTACCTGGATATTCCAAATACCTGTCCATTTCCAAAGAATGTGGCCGCTGGGGGCTCAAGAATATTGATTTTGCCAACCTGTGCTCTTTGCATTACTTGAGGCAATTCTCTTTGCTTCTTGCCACAGCCAAGAAATAAATTTCCTCTACCATGCTGATAAGCTGAAAAGTGTACAGATTTCAGAACACTGAGCAGGCATTTTGGCATTTGAAACATTTTCCTTCGGACCGGGGGCATGGAACTTGTGTTGGCAGGTTAGAGGATTTGAGTGAGATGGCAAAAACTCTGAATGATGCTCCCAGAGATCTGGGTGGAAAGAAGCCAACGCTCTAATTCTTTGCCTTTTCAACAGAGAACAGGAAAAATTCAGCTTTTGAGTGATGTCTCAGAAGTTACTTTCCTTCCGTTTCGCCCCTCCTACCCTCAAATGAATGAAAACATTCTCAAAGCAGACTCCAGTGAGTCAAGCAGAAACTCAGAAAGTTCCTGTGCAGTTCCACGAAATCCTGAAGTTGGAGATGCGAATTGTATTACACCTTTTTCACGGGCTCAGTATGAAAAGGGGAGCAGGAGCTGAGCAGAGGGCAGATTTAAACAGCGGGGAGGAGACTGCAGGACCTGGACAGGCCGAGCGCCACATGTGGCTTTAATATCCACCAGCTGCTGGGGATCATAACCCCGCCGCTTTTTCTGTCCCCCCCACCCGAATCCTACAATTCAAAGATGATTATAACCAAAGGGACCTCAGTGCCATGTTGTCTGAGCACGAACTCAAGCTCCACATTCAAAGATTTTTTTTTTTTTAACTAAGTGTACCTGAATGCAGCAGAGTGGACCCTTAATCATCAAGCCAAAGCTTTAAAATAACATTTTTAGGGGAGGAAGAGACTAGAAAAAGTGACAGGACGCAATTAAGCCGAGCGGGGAGGGAGATAAAGAAAAGCGCAGGGGGATGTGGCAGCCGGGGCTCCGGGCACAGGCGCTTTCTCCCTTTGGAGCTAACTCTGAGACGCGGGGCTCCCCAAGGCCCGGCCAACTGGCTGAGCGTCTGGGCTTCAGCAAATCCCCGCCGTGGTGGCCCGGGTCGGCGCCGGGACGGTCCCCGGGCCCCCGCGCGCGGCACTCACCGACACCAGGAACTCCAGCGTGCCCACATAGTCGCGCTCGGTCTTCTGCAGTTCGCTGAGCACGCACACGCGCAGGCGGAGCTGCCTCTCCAGGTCCCCGCGGCTCTCGTCGCCCATGGTGGCCGGCGGTGTGCGCGCTCCCGCCCGGGCGCCGGGGAAAGAGAGTGGCTGCCCCCGCCGAGTCCGAGGAGCGACAGGCGACTTCACATGCTGAGGAGCGTCTGGGGCGGGGGGAGAGGAGGGCTCTGGGGCTGGAAGCCGGCGCGGGGGGCGCGGGGGGCGCGGGGCTCCGCAGACGAAACTCCCGGGACGCCAGCTCCGGCCTCACGCGGCCCGGGCTGGAGGGGAGGCGGCTCCGGCAGCCACGGCGGTGGCTTGGACATTAATCAAATGCTTTGTGTCCATGTGACTCCGACCCTTTACCCTTCGCCAAATCTCAGGAAAAAGGAAACACAACCCTGGGAAGTGCTGCGTGCCAGCTAACTAAACACACACACACACACACTCTACACTTGGGATGGAACTAATTGGAGGCTCCCAAACCTGCGAGCCACAGACTCCAAGGCACAGAGATCTAAGGGTGCTCCTGGGACTCCCGCCTATTGTTCAGCTTTAATGTGTTTCGTACAAATCCTGAAAGCAAAGAAACAAGTCCCCACGGTTACATAACTGGCCGGGAACAAAAACAACGACGGTATTGACCCTCTTGTCTTTGAAAAGAACCACGTTGATTTTTAGTTTTATTCAAGCACAAAACAGGTTTGCTTTTAAAACCCTCCAACTGAGAATATTTCACGGGTCAGACACCCTCCTGTTTGCACTTGATAAGTCAATTAGCATCATAAATGAAGATACTATGGGAAAATGACAGGCCCGACCATACAATAAACCACAGATAAAATAAGCGTCACTATTGACTGCGCCGCTTTGCATGTCTATAACATTTTAAACATCAAAATAGTGGGTAGAGTCAACTAAGGGACATTTGCACCAGTTTCGTTTCTAAGAGCTACTGTGAGTTAACATGGTGTCACTAATTGAAAAGATAAAGCTGTTGTTGAATACTCATCCAAAAAAGAGATAATCTTAGGTTTTGAAAATGAAGAGAAGCTCAGAGCATTCATTTTCATGTCTAAGTTTATTGCCTTTTCTTACTCAGAAACAGAGTCAGGACCTACTAAGCCTGAATATCAGCAATCATTTTAAGGCACAAAACAATGTATATGTTTGTGTGTTGGTATTATCCACTTACATTTTTCAGAGTCAGATTTTCCTAGTTGGAACAACTACAAACAGTCCAGAACGAGTGACATTTAAATAAACCAAAGAGTGAATGTTTTTGATGCAAGGAAGTGCCATGTTAATTTGTTCCAATAATTGAAAGCCTTATCAAAACTCTAAAACATAAAGATGGTATTTACATTAAAATAATCATGTGTCTGGCTCGGTGCCTATGGCTCAAGCGGCTAAGGGGCCAGCCACATACACCTGAGCTGATGGGTTCGAATCCAGCCCAGGCCCCCCAAATAACAACGGCTGCAAACAAAAACTGGCAGGCCCTGTGGCGGAGTTTGGGAGGCGGAGGCAGGAGTCTCGCTGGAGCCCAGGAGTTGGAGGTAGCTGTGAGCTGTGATCCCACAACATTCTAACCAGGACAACAGCTTGAGGCTCTGTCTCAAAAAAATAAAAAATAAAAATAATTATGTGTCAGTTTTCCAGATGATGTCTTTTCAGAGCATGCTGTTTCCATTCCACTCTGTAATGACTCAAAGAGGGATTTACTTTTCTTGTTAGATTAAAGATACAGTTTTTGAATGATGTATGTGGAGCTGATGGAAAAGATGTACTTTTCCTCTTTCTTTTACATATGGCTACTTAGAGGTAGCCAAGAGCAAAAGGCAAATAACAGTAGATGGCTTCACACTGTGGCAAAAGAACAAAGGACAAAGTGCTTTAAAGAGCAGACCTCAGAGCACCCAGTAAACAATCAACAAAAGGAATGGAAGACAGAGGAAGCACCCAGCCATGAGTGGGAAAATCCAACACGGAACTGCTGTGTACTGGAGGGAGCAAGGACTAAACGCATTTCCTCCTTCTTAGGTCTGCATCCTTCCCTAATGAAAAAAAGTAAACAAAGCCGTTTTCCATCAGGTGTTCTCCTAGATAAACTAGAATCTTTCTACCGATTATCCTCAATTTAAGAAATGCTTATGCAGCTCCCTTCTATCAAAAAAAATTAGTCTACTTACAGCAAAACTAGAGCTGCAGTATCATCTCTGAGAGCAATAAACTTGAGTTTGAATCACCACTGGGGCTTTACCCAGCCAAAGTGTTTGCCTCAATTCTGCAACCTCTTTAAACATTACATAGTGCTAAGACCCAAGTGTTAGGTAGCTAGGAACAGCTCTCTCAGGCTGCCATCTTGGGAGCCCACATGACTACTCACACCTGAGGAAGAGGGACCACCCTACCAATCTTCCAATCAAAATTTCCAGCCAAAGTGTTTGCCTCAATTCTGTGACCTCTTTAAACATTGGGTAGTCCTAAGGCCCAAGTGTTGGGTAGCTAGGAACAGCTCTCTCAGGCTGCCATCTTGGGAACCCACATAACTACTCACACCTGAGGAAGAGGGACCACCCTACCAATCTTCCCATCAAAACTTAGCATGCCAACTGCAAAAAGATGCAGAGGACTCTCTAGCCTAGCAACAAGTACAATAGAGTTTTGAAGATGACCTAGAACAGCCTTAAGACTAATTATCATGTCCTTAGCTTTAATCTACATTGTGCTCCACACCCCACAGTGGGCTCACAGAGAGGCTCATGGAGGTCTGCATGGGCAGTGCAACTCTGGTTCCAAGGTGACCTCTAAATCATGAGGTGGGCTCAACTCAGTATAAAATCAAAGCACTGGCCATTACACGGGCCTCTTTGCCTTTTCCCTGTTGTGACAATGAGAGCCTATTCCCTGGCTATGGTATTGATGCCAGAATTTCAGGCTCTTGGTCTCAGGCGATTCGAAGAAGAAATCGATGGACCACAAGGGTAGTGATAAGTCAGGATTTATTTACAGGAAAGAAGAATTACAAGTAGCGGAAAAACCAAACCTCCAGGCAAGAGGACCCAGGAGGGGAGCAAACTCTCCTGCTCCCTCTCTGAGGTCCAGCCGAGGTCTGCTTTGGAGGGGAACAGGCAGCTCTCCTGTTCCCTCTC
>CAUYRH010008259.1:0-10365 GCA_963574655.1 Perodicticus potto
GGAGAGCAGGAGGAAGGACAGAGGAACAGAAAGGAGACGGTGTGCCGAGCTCACTCACCTGGTTGCAGACGGGCTTGTACTTGAGCCCGGGCTTGTTCAGGATCATGTCCAGCTGCCTGCGGTTAAAGTTGGACACCCCGATGGACTTGGCCAATCCAGCGTCTTTACACTTCTCCAGGGCCTGGGGAGGGAGGAATTGGGAAGGATCGTGTGTGCAGCTGAGTGCGGATCACAGTCTGTGCAAGATAGAACTGTTAGAGCACTAACTGCGCTATGTGAAATTATCTAGTGGTGACTGTCAAGCACAGAAAAAATTAATCAGAAAATAGGGGAAGAAAATAGTGACCACAAGAGTCCGAACTCCTATGTCCTCTTTAGGGTGCTCAGGAGGTCATAGCACTTGTAGTGAAAGAGAGTCCTGTACCTGCGCCCTCCGCTCTCCTCCCCCATTTCTGTTTCATGCTCCCCCCAAACATGCAGACAGACTTCCCCCGTGAAGCTTGTGGGTGTGTGGATAGGATGGCGCACATTCTTTACTGCAGGTGGAAGATGGGAAGCAGGTCCCCAGCTCTGGTCTCCCTGCTCTGTGCTCTCCCCCACACTCACCTCCCACGTGGCACAGAGATCCACCGTGTCATATATTACTTTTCCATTTTCATCTTTTGGGAAAAGCTCCTCACATGGCTAAAACAGAAGAAGTCATTTTAGTGCTGTGACAAATTAATGTCTCCTCTCCTAGCCACTGCCAGATACACCTACAGGGGCTAATCCTCTGTGGCAAGGTGCGGCAACATCCCCGAAGCTGGTATTTTGTAACAGTGGTCTGCTGTGTCTTTAGGAGAAGGCTTCCTCTAATCTCATCCATCTTTTATATGTGTGAATAAATACCATCATCCCAGTTCCTGTTGAAGCCTCCTGACAGTTGACTTATGTTTGTCTTCCCCTCTATATTCCTAGGAAATGCCTCTTTCCCTGAGAAACAATCTTTTTCAAAGAGATAAATTTTATATCCGTGTCTCTTGGAAGAGTAAATAACAAACTCAATTCTGAGAACAAGCAACTCTGCGAACTGGAATTGAAACAACGATGACAATAACACATTTTCCCACTAGAGGGACACCTGGTCAGTTTCAGATCTGGGACAAGGTAAGAGCTTTTTGAGCAGTAATGGGGGTAGGGGAAGCATTTCATCGAGAAAGACCTCCCAATAGTCCTGCATCAATCTCAGCCCAGCCAAGAAGGTCAGGGCTCCTTACCCTCTTGACCAAGTCATGGTCCACAGGCAGGGCCATGACCCCAACGTGGTCATTGGAGAGTCTTTGTTTAAGATTAATTTGTATGTTGGAAGACCCAGAGAAACTTTCATATGTTAATGCCAGTGGGCTTTAAACTGCTCCAAGGTCATAATCGCCAGGATTGGTAAAAGGTGGGACAAAAAATAAAAATAAAAAAATCCAGCAAACCTGTTTAAATACATAGATAAGGATGGAGAAAAGTTTCTGAAGACTTCGTCAAATCCTGAGATGTAACCAAGGCTCTGGCTTCCCATTTACGTGATCCAATAAACTCCTTTGCTTACAATAGCTTGAGCAGTATACAATATGGTAATTAATAGCTAAGTGCAGTTGCAAAACTCCCCATTCAAAAGAATAATGAGAGGTAGAAGGAAGTTTCCCAAGTCCCATAAAGGTCTGTGGTTTGAGACCAACCCAGTGAGTCTCTCCAAATCTGTCTCAGCATCTAACGATGAGAAATGGAGAAACTCACTGTGCCCCCCGAGGGCAGCAGTTTGGGTGAGTGCCAGCTACGTGACGTCTGAGACCGTCCCAAGAGATGGGCTGAGAAGCCATGATGGGGACAGAGCCTTGAACGTGGCTTTTGTTAATTTCTCATTTGAGATAGATGCTTTCAGGCTGTTGTCCTCTCTTCCCCCATTGGTATGCAGTAGAGAAGTAGGGGTGTGAACTTTATTAACATGAGGAGAATTGGGGTTATATTTAGGGTTCTTCTCCCACTTGATAAACCCTATACCCTATACCCTCCTAAGAAAAAACCTTAATCCAGCCATTCATGCTGATGGTGGGTGTGACAATAGCAACGTGGAAGGGGTTTGATCACCCAAGTCACCTACATGGAAAGACATTGGAGAATGAATGAGATAGAGATCAACGTAGTCCAGCTTAAGTTTTCTCAGGGACTTTTCCAAGGCTGGTCGGACCAACTCTGGTCGATGGGAAGTGGACCAAAGCTGTAGAGGTTAAGGAAAGAACAGTGAATCAATACTTTAGATAATTTTATTAGTTTGCTTCACTTAATTTTTAAACATTTTCCCAGTGTTTCAAAATGGTTGATCACTGGCAAAAAGAAATTCCCTTCCATTTCCTGTTGATCTGAACTATCCATATGAACTCAATTATGTGCTGGATATTCAGGACAGCTACTGAAAATGGAGGTAAATTACACAAAAGATAACAAATACTATCAAGTAATAATTATTCCTATTGTCTGTATTGTGTCTCACAGAGCTTATAGAGAGTTTGATGGTCTAATTCTCTCATCCTTTCAAACTGATGGGCAAGAATTAGTATTTCCATTGTTTAGAGACTCAAGGGAAAAGGATTTTAATGTGGATTAAAAGGATTTTAACATTCTAATGTATGCTACAAACCATTCAGGAAACTTCAGCTGTGTCTTGTTTAATATTCATTTTATCTCTGTCTGACAATGGTGACCATTGAGATTCAGGATAATAAGAAATTTTGTAGTGGCACTGATTTGCGCTGTGTCAGAAAAGCAAAGTGACTTTACAGTGATTAATTTGGACACAGCAAGGATGAGATGGCCGTCATCACTCACTGCTTTCTACCGTAGTTTTAATACAAGCACACATGTCAATACAAGTTGAACCGATAAGCACCATTCACTGACAATTACTGATCCAGTCACATTGCTGTCACCTCTCCACCACCACGTTGCATCCGTGCCCTCAGCAGCACACCGTGACACTGTACCTTTGACGTGTAGAAGATATCTTCTCTCCTCACAGAGCCGTCTGCAATCTTGCTGCGGATGGCCAGCCCAACCTGCTCTTCATTGTTGTACAGGTGAGCAGAATCAATATGGCGGAACCCAGCTTCTATCGCCCATTTGGTGGCCTCCATGGTCTTGCTCTTGTCAACCTGGAGGGCACCAGAGGTAGGATTAGGAGGCCTCCATGACTGAGATGAAGTTCAGGCACAAGCAGCGACCTTCACGAGAATCAGCTTTTCCTCATGTCTTGCTGCTAATTCTGTATTTGGAGTGATGAACTGTCCCATTTTCCCTGAATCCTTCCCTTTCTAGTTTACAATTACTGCAATAGTTAGGAATAGGAATAGGAATAACTTTATTACCACTATGCAAAGGTTGGGCAACCCAGGATTCCTTTCAGTCCTGGGCAATCACTGGTTGATCACAGGCATTGGGGATGGGTCCCAAAGAACATGCCTGGTCACTGATTTGTTGGAAAAATTAACAGGATTTAGCATACCATTATGCTTATTAACATAGTGATTAATTGTTATTTTTACAAAGTGAAGTTAATACAGACAAAAGGTGCATGCAGTGAAGTATAGAAGAAATTGAGTGTGAGCCTCCGTGAGTCATCTCCCGGGGACAGTAAGCAGAACACACGGCCTCCCTCCAGCCTTGTCCGCTGTTAGACACAGGAAATGTTGTCTAGAAGGGAGGTTCGGCAGTGTCTGGATTCCCCAGATTTTCACGGGGGGATGGTTTCAGAGACATCCTTTCTCTGCCTAGCACCCACCCAAACATCAGTTTCCCAAAAGAAAATGGGTGTACATACACCCTGCCGTTAGCAAAAAGAGCTCAGTGACAGTCAGCATACGTGCCACTTGGGAAATGGTGAGGATGCCGGCCTCTGTGTGCCCTCCAGGGTCGGATTTTGAGAGTCGGCACTACCAAGGCTCCGGTCTACCATGTTATCACTTTTCTACGTTGTCTGTACCAAAGAACTAAACATTGGGGGTAACAGTGTGATCTAAGGAAAGAATTAACTGCGGCCTGTAAAAGGTTAGTAAAGTAGGTGTCAGCCCTAAAAATCAAGCCAACTCTTTTAGGAAAAAGAGTGTCCATTTCTTTAGTGACATGTAAAATTATTGTCCTATCCACCAATTTGGAGAAACATTTGAAAGTGCATGTGCAAAGTGACAAAAACCTGAGTCGAAGAGACAATTTTCCATTTCTTTTTAAATAGATCAGAAGCTTGCTTTGAAAGGTGAAATTACAAAGAGGTGTATCGTGGGCCTCCCTGTGCTCCCTACACGGGCCTTGATCAGCACTGTGGCTCAGACCCACTCCCAGATGGACTGAGGATGCAGCTCCAAGGGGTGAACCTTATCTCACCCTCCTTCAGGCCAGTTTTGTTTTTTTTAATTTTACTAGTGCATATGCTTTTTTTTTTTTTAGAGACAGAGTTTCACTTTGTTGCCCTCGGTAGAGTGCCGTAGCGTCACAGCTCACAGCAACCTCCCGCTCTTGGGCTTAGGCGATTCTCTTGCCTCAGCCTCCAGAGTAGCTGGGACTACAGGCGCCCACCACAACGCCGGCTATTGTTTTTGTTGCTGTTTGGCCGGGGCCAGGTTTGAACCTACCACCCTCAGTATATGAGGCCAGCACCCTACTCACTGAGCCACGGGTGCCACCCCGTGCCAGTTTATATTACAAAGTAAATGAGTCTGGGCAAGTCTTCCCAATGTCTCTGCATATCCCTGTCTTATAGACAAGTCACTGAGACTCAACATCTAAGTAACCAGCCCCTAGTCACTCGGGTCACTTGTAGCTGGGTCACATGACAAGGCGTCCTGTGGACAGTGTGGAACTGCAGACTTTCCTCCAGCCTACCAGCAGTTCAGACCAGAAAGTGGACTGTTCATTCTGCTCACTTCCATGTCAGAAGATCCCCCTATCCTTTTGATATCAATTCGCTGCGTGTGAATGAGGACCAGTAGTTGAAACTTTCCCTTGTTATGTTCTAGTTTTCCACTAAAATAATGGTGCAGTTTCCTTTCAGGTAATTTTCCTAGCAAGAAGAGTCTACATGGGAAAGTCTGTTTATTCCGGGTACAGTATTTCTGTGAGGTGCTCAAGGCCTCCACCCAGCAGAACAGCGAGACTCTCCCAAGTTTTGAGCCCGCCCCATATACAGTAACTTTTACTGGAAAGATTGCTTTGGATCATGTTAACTTAGAAGGGGGAAAGATTTCTTGAATCATAAAGAAATGGCTGCCCTTGCAATGAGCATGCCGGCAAGGGAGCAGCAGGCCGCATTCTCCTCTGCAGAGTTTGAGATCACCTGCCATGCTGGGAAACAGACAGAAGCACGGGAACGAAGAGTCGATAGGAGGCCCTAAGCCTGGACCGGGACGCAGAGCAAAGTGTGACTTCCTTCTGTCTTGTACATACACTATCTCCAGCCTGGCAAAACTTAGAACTGGGAGAGGCCCCAGTCACACAGGCAGTGATCCCAACAACCAGGTTGCCTTCCACTCATCCTAGGTGGGGTCTATTCTTTTGAGCTTATAACACCAAGACCCCTTTGTTACCTCGGGAGGTGCATAGGTGCCAAACCCCAGAACCGGCATGAAGTGGCCATCGTTCAGTTTCACCCGCTGGTGTTGGAGATCCATTGCCTCTTCCTCCTCTGGCTCAGCACGTCCTGTTTCCTCCCTCTGTCTCTAATGTTGGGCAACGCCCCGGTTGCATGCCGTTCGAAGGTTAAAGGACCGAGGGGCAGGCAACACCCAGATTGCTCACTGGTAACAGGCTACCCAGGGGAGAGGAGGCGGGGACAGTTGGCTCAGTATTGCTCTGTGTGCAAAGGAGAGTTGAAATGACTCTACATGTTTATTAGGAAGGAGGATTCTAAAGTAAAGTATTATATACTCATAAAAATATCATTAATTTTTGCCAAAGTAAAGTTTCCCATTTGGAATCTACATATATTATCATGAATTATTATAAGAAATTTGTAATCTCAACAGTGATGATATGTTAGACCACTGTGAGAAACAGCCAGCTACAGACGTATATTTTTGTTTGTGCCATGATCATGCCCCTTCGTCATGCCTCATTTGGAACAATTAAATATCTTACATAGACACAGACACACACAGACACACACAGACCCACACACATACTCACACATACACACAGAAACACAGACAACTACACATACTCACACAGACACACACAAACACACACAGACACGCAGATACACACACAGATACACACACAATTTAGAGGAAGGGCTAATGACTATTTTTCAAAATTGACCCTCCATAAAAAAATCAAAAGTTAAGTTGGGCTGGGCGTGGTGGCTCACACCTGTAATTCCATCACTGTGGGAGGCTGAGGAGGGAGAATTGCTTGAGCTCAGGAGTTCGAGACTTGCCTGAGCGAGGGTGAGACCCCGACTCCTAAAAAAATGGAAAAACCCAGCCAGGTGCCGCGGCGAGCGTCTGTAATCCCTGCGGCTTCTGGAGGCTGAGGCGGCGGGAGGCCCACAGCCCGAGTCTGAGGTTGCAGTGAGCTGTGACGTTAGTGCACTCTGCTCAGGGTAGAGGGTGGGACTCTGTCTCGACCAAAAAAAAAAAATAATAATAAAAAGCAAAGAATAAAAATAAAGAAATAAGCACAAGTTAAACTGAAAGGGAATTTCCCTTTTTGCCCCCCTGTGAGGACATTTATTTTATCTCTCCTTTCTCTGCTTTGTGACAGGGATATCAATTTCTGACAATGCTGCAGTCCAGATGAGGTGCAATCCTGACCAGGCTTCAAAAACAAAACAAAGAAAAGGAAAGAAAAGAAAAAAAATTCCGACATGGTGCTCACGGAGTACTAAGTACTAACAGTTGGAGGCCTCAGGCATCATTTGCAGTATTAAAGTTCTGCCTATAGTATTATATCTTCTTCCCAGTTTCATAAAAAACGATCAGAAAGGAACTACCAAAAAACAATCTGCCGTTTCACATAACTTGGGCTCTTGCTATAGCATTACATAAAGAAAAATTAGGAAACTAATTGTAATACATTGGTGAAGGACTCTCACGCAGGGTCGTCTTTCATGTTCCTCTTTTTGGAGGGGCAGATTAGGACGTGAGTTTTAGACTTCGCAGGGTATGTGAGTCATATTTCACAGTCATCAAGACATCAACACCCCAATCCCTTCTGATTCTGTGACCGGTCTTAGAACCTAAATTTTACGATTCTCTAGTGCCTTAGCTCCCTCGTGTTGCAAAGGCGTTTCTGGGGTTGGCATCAGAACCGAAGCAGGCAGCGACGTGGCCTTGTCTGCGCAGGGATGAAACAGCGAGTGTCACCTCAGCTCCGTGGCCCAGCAAGGGCGCAGAGAAAAAAAGTGAGAAGACACAGGTCTCAGTACAAACTCCTGAACAGAACTTGGTAACTTTCTGTAAACTGCTACAGTTTCTTTGAGTTTTCCCCAGGAAAGAGCAGAACCTCCCTGCAGCCCTGAAATAACTACAGCACCTTTCTCTACCAGAATGCCCAGAGGCAGTCAAGATACTCACAAACAGGGGGCACCTGTGGCTCAGCAAGTAGGGCGCCGGCCCCACATATCGAAGGTGGCGGGTTCAAACCTGGCCTCCACCGAACTGCAAAACAGAAAAATGGTCGGGCGTTGTGACGAGTGCCTGTAATCCCAGCTACTCAGGAGGCTCAGGCAAGAGACTCGCTTAAGCCCAGGAGTTGGAGGTTGCTGTGAGCTGTGTGATGCCACGGCACTCCACCAAGGGCAATAAAGTGAGACCCTGTCTCTATAAAAAAAAAAAGATACTCACAAACATTCCCCTGACATTTTCCCCAAGGGCAGATCCATTCACACTTGACTGAGAAACTATAGGTGTGCACACCTCAGCCATCTGGGGAACAGGTAGGACAGGCTTTCACTCACGTGCTTTCAGTCACTCTCTCAGATCGCGGGGGGTCCAATTAATGAAGAAAATCAACCCAAACCACCAATTGTACAGGCAGAACTTTTGAAGCCAGTCAGCCCACGTCAGAATGAATGGTATTTGTCTTTATTGTTGATCACCGTGTGAATCGTTGGTGTCTCCCTAACTGGCTTGTCTGTCCCCTCTCCAGATAATGACAGTAAAAGCTGAAGGGCCCACGTCCAGGCAGTGGGTGAATCACCTGTGATGAGAATTTCATGAGTTTCACTGAGTAAAGCAAAACTGCTCTAAGAACAGTGGTGAAAATTCTCCTCTTGGCCCATCTCTGGCCAGGGGCCTCTGGGCCTGTCCTTAACCAAGTCTCAACCTCGGTCATAAATATCGGCACCAACACCAGCATAGGGTCTAACAGTCCTAGATGACCTGGGTCCCTCAAAGTGCTGTCCTGAGGAAACTCAGGCTGTGGGAAGAACTTGCTATTTGTTTCAGGAACCCCCATAGACAGGGAGCCTGTCTCACAGTCTCTGTTGGAGGAAGGGTCCGTGAGGCCCCCTGGATGGACCAGGCACAGGGGCCAGCCGCCCCCTTGGTACTTGGTGTGGTGTTTCCTTCCCTGGCTCTCCTCTCATGTCCCTCTTTCTAGCACAGAGTCTCTGTGCCTGGACCATGGTGCAGCTCAGCTCATGCTGTGCCTTCTCCCGGCTGTGACAGTATTGCCCTGATGGGGTCTGTCCTCACCCAATCAGTGAGCGCCTGCTCTTTGATTTGAGCAATAGCAGAACGCATTCCTGCTGTCATGATTTAGTGGACACAGACAGCTGAGAATGAAGGCAGACCATTTGAGACTATATTTCTTCCTTTTGAGACAGTCTCACTCTGTTGATCTGGGTGGAGTGCTATAATGTCATAGCTCACAGCAACCTCAAACTCTTGGGCTCCAGCAATCCTCCTGCCTCAGCCTCCCAAGTAGCTGGGACTATAGGTGCCCACTCCAACACCCGGCTAGCTTTAATTTTTAGAGATGGTGTTCTCGCTTTTGCCCAGGCTGGTCTCGAACTCCTCAGCTCAAGCAATCCACCCACCTCGGTCTCCCAGAGTGCTAGGATTACAGACACGAGCCATCGCACCGGCCCATTTGAGACTTTTTCTTGGGTGTAATACATAGTATTGAGGAGCAAGCTAGTCTTTTGAGGCTTAAAAATGGGATTAATTACTTAACCACAGTTTGTGGTAGGCCGAAAGAAACACTTACCTTCATCATTAAAATATTAGCCATCTATCTGCTTCCAGGAGAATGTTATTGGCAAAGCCTTTCTGTTTAGGAATCAAGCCTGTTTCATCTTCAAGTGTCTGTGTCTGGACAAGTGTGAGGGCAAGTTTAAGAAATTGAATTTCCCCTGTTACCAAATGGGATAGAGATATTTTCTCCCCTACCCTTGTCTTAGAGCATGTCATAGAGAAAACTTTAATTTGTAACTCCTTCCTCAGTACCTTGATATGTATATAAATCTTTTTAGAGACAAACTAAGCCTCTTACCAGAATTGCAACCTAGGTTTGTTTTCTTAAGGGCTTGATAGCCAACTCTTTGCAAACAACAAGAAAGACAGCGTCCTCCCTCCTCCGGCCTTGCTCCAAGCTGTAACAGACCCCTTGCCACAGGGAAACTTTTGTTTTTTCTTGAGAGGAAGGTGATTAACACAGACACTGCCTCATTTACCAGCCGAATTCAGGACTGAGCCCCGGAGACTACAGGAGGTGGTGTTAAGGGTTATTCCATGAGGACCAGTTGTTCGTTATCTTCAGAGCATGGAAGGGCTGTGTCTGCTGTGTGAAGGGACTGACTTTCCGTCTGACTTTGTAATCTCTTCAGCAGATTACCTGTGATGCTCACTGTAGCCTGGTTTAATATTGGCATTAGAAATAATTTTTAACATTTTGCCACAGTTTAAGGGAAGAGGATTCTCACAGTTGGTGTCTCCAATGTAGGAAGTCAAGGCTGAGACCAGGTGTCCCCATGGGCTGACAATGTCTACCTTCTGACATTATGGGGACACTGGAGCACCCTCGCCTGTGCAGACTCCTCTTTTGGGGAGGTCCAGTTGCCCCCACTGACCTGAACATGTGGAGACCCCTCTCTCCCTCCCACCCCACAGTCACTGGGGAGCAGCTGCAGCCCGGGGTCCTGGAACCACATGGAGAGTGGAAAACCCCCTCCTCGGGGACGACCCCTGGGAAGAGCACGGCAGGTGCAGGCTTCATTAGAGCTGGGAGGGTGAGCAAAGTGAGCCCGGTGCCACGACGCTGCTCTGGGTCTGCCAGATTTTCTGCCTGGTTTCCACCCAAATCCCTCCCTTGCCTCTCAGGCTTCCTCTTGGTGATTTTCCACCTGCT
>CAUYRH010008260.1:0-10230 GCA_963574655.1 Perodicticus potto
ATGAGAAAATATCATGAATGTTACATTAATCAGGTGGATAAAAATATCTCCGATTGTATGGGAAGCCCGCACACTGTACTCCAAGCTTGAATCATTGTACACAGTTATGACTCAATAAAAAATAATTAAAAAAATAAAAAAATAAAACATTATTGATCAAGACTGCCTACTATCAAAGCCCATGCCCAGGTCCAGGTCCCCTAAGTCAAATTATATCATATTTGCTTACATACTTTGATCACTCGTTTTGTGCTAGGCACCTAATTTGCACATATAACTACTACATGAGAAGTTGAAAATTACAGATGTCAAGTATTGACTACATTTACAAGACAAATAGAGCTTTTATTGAACTCTGTTTAGTTTAAAATCCCATGCCAAAATTCATGTCATAAAACTGAATATGTGATCTAGAAGAGGTGAATCTGAAGTTATAAGTCTGGAGTACCTATCTCTGAATCCTCTTTTACATGCTTTTGGCTAGGTGAATCCAGGAAGACATAGCCACAGATTGACCCTGCCTTTCCAAGTCTGTTTAGCCCAGCAATGGAGCTCCCTAAACACTCAAGTCTCCTGTACAGAAGCCAATCCTGCCTCTGGCTATGCCTAGAATGGCTGCCAAGTTGGAGAAAACTCTTTTTTCTTTTTTTTAAATAAAAAAAGCTGCAGATTTGGAAAGAGTTCGGTCAATTCCTACAGTGGTATCATTGGCAATAATAAGGAGAAAATGTTTCTGAACTGAGATAAATATGCCTATTGAAAAGGAAGGGCTTTGTGGTTTTCTTTTAGTGGCAAAACCTTAAGAGTGTGTTTAATCCATTAAATCTACTTGGTTTCATTCTTGCTTTTGCTCAATATCCATCATAAATCAAAATGCTCTCAATTTTATCAGAGCATTGACTACATGTAGTACTTAGCATTTAAAATCATTATCTGGAAGCCCCGGAGGAAATTTCATAGGTGAGATGATCCAATCTGAGTCCCCAGCTAACTATAGGTCGGAAGCACCAAATCACCCTCTGTAATGGTACTCAACTGGTAATCTCATCTCAGCTCATGAGAGGCTCAAGTCAAATTAGGTCGAATCGCCTATTATTTGTCAGGAATACATTCCAGCCCCACAGAGGTCAGATTGCTTGGTCTTTGCTAGGAACACCGCACAGAGGTGTGACAGTGAGAAGGGCTGCGAGCCCTGAGGAAGCTACATTTTACTACATGTTATCTTAAAATGGCTTTAATGACCCTGAAATTTATATTTAAGATGTATAATCCTGGATAAGAATTTAAAAGAAGAACAATAAATCAAAATTGTAAATAAACAAATAATGAAAAAACAAATAATAATGAAATAAAGTCCCCACTTTTAAAACTTTATTTATTTTTATTTTTTTCTTTATTAAATCATAGCTGTGTACATTAGTGCAATCATGGGGTACAATGTGCTGGCTTCATATACAATCTGAAATATTTTCATCCAACTGTTTAACATAACCTTCATGGGATTTTCTTGGTTATTGTATGAAAACATTTGTATTCTGCATTTAGTAAGTTTCACCTGTACCCTTCTAAGATGCACCATAAGTGTGATCCTACCATTTACCCTCTCTCCACCCATCCTCCCCCCTCCTCTCTCTTGCCCCTTTCCCCATATTCTTGTGCTATAATTGGGTTATAACTTTCATATGAAAGCTATAAATTAGCTTCATAGTAGGGCTGAGTACATTGGATACTTTTTCCTCCATTCTTGAGATACTTTGCTAAGAAGAATGTGTTCCAGCTCTATCCATGTAAACATGAAAGAGGTAAAGTATCCATCTTTAAGGCTGCATAATATTCCATGGTATACATGTACCACAATTTATTAATCCATTCGTGGATCAATGGGCACTTGGGCTTCTTCCATGACTTAGCAATTATGAATTGGGCTGCAATAAACATTCTGGTACAGATTTCTTTGTTATAATGTGATTTTTGGTCTTCTGGGTATATACCAAGTAAAGGAATTATAGGATCAAATGGCAGGTCTATTTTTAGATCTCTGAGTATTCTCCAAACATCTTTCCAACAGGTATGTATTAGTTTGCATTCCCACCAGCAATGTAGAAGTGTTCCCTTTTCTCCACATCCATGCCAGCATCTCTGGTTTTGGGATTTTGTTATGTGGGCTAATATTACTGAAGTTAGATGATATCTCAAAGTAGTTTTGATTTGCATTTCTCTGATGATTAAGGATAGTGAGCATTTTTTCATGTGTCTGAAGGCCGTGTGCCTGTCTTCTTTAGAGAAACTTCTCTTCAAATCCTTTGCCCATTCCAAGATGGGATCACTTGTTCTTTTCTTGCTAATACAAACAAGTTCTCTGTGGATTTTGGTTATTAAAGCTTTGTCCGAGGCATAACCTGCAAATATTTTCTCCCATTCTGAGGGCTGTCTGCTTGCTATATTTACTGTGCTCTTGAATGTGCAGAAGCTTTTTAGTTTCATCATGTCCCAGTAGTGTATTTTTAATACTGCTTCAATTGCCTGGGGGGTCCTCCTCATGAAACTCTAAGAAAAGAAATCACTGAACATGTCAACAAATGGAAAAACATACCATGCTCATGGTTGGGAAGAATCAATATTGTTAAAATGTCCATACTACCCAAAGCAATATACAATTTTAATGCAATTCCTATTAAAGTTCCATTGTCCTATTTTGAAGATCTTGAAAAAATAATACATCGTTTTATGTGAATCAGAAAAAACCTCGAATAGCCAAGACATTACTCAGAAATAAAAACAAAGCAGGAAGAATCACGCTACCAGACCTGAGACTGTACTATAAATCAATAGTGATCAAACAGCATGGTACTGGCACAAAAACACAGAGGTAGGTGTCTGGAACAAAATAGAGAACCAAGAGATGAACCCAGCTACTTACTGCTATTTGATGTTCGACAAGCCAATTAAAAACATTCAGTGGGGAAAAGGCTCCCGATTTAACATATGGTGCTGGGAGAACTGGCTGGCGACCTGTAGAAGACTGAAATTGAACCCACATCTTTCACCACTAACGAAGATAGACTCACACTGGATTAAAGATTAAAACTTAAGACATGAAACTATAAAAATACTAGAAGGAAGTGCAGGGAAAACACTTTTAAAACTTTAAAGGAAATAAATGAGGATGAAAAATTTTAAATCCATGTTTTTTAAAAAATGTGATAGCTCATAAAGAAATTTATACAAATAAGGTTTTTTATGAGCTTTATAATCATCAAACAACTCCATAAGAGATACTATTGTTATCTTCATTTTTCAGGTAAGGATATGGAAAGTAGTTCAGTAACTCCTCAAGGCATTATTGCTATTTTTAATGCATGGTGGCTGGGCCTGGAACTCTGTATATTTAATAAAAACACTCCCAAGATTCTAATGCCTTCACTTAGGAGAAAACTGCTTCAACCCTTTTTTAGAGAGAATATGGGGTTGGGCTGAACAAGTGCAATGCTCACACTTCTGGCAATATCATGATGCTCGTGGGCCCAAATGACTTTTCTGTGATCATAAAGACATGTAGGGTGAAGGCCACATGTTCTTTTTCTCCACCAGATGTGTTATCCAGTAGAAAGAGATAGCATTGATACAGAGGCCTTCTCACTTTTACCTTTCTTCCAACTATAAGGGAGAATGTACTGCTGTTGAGAGTCTTATACTGTATGCAACTAACATGTATTATTTGGGGAGCCCTACACATGTCCAAGCCCTGTACCAAGGGATTTTTCTATTCTGGGACATAGACACAAAGTTTTACCCAGGATCTTCTTCTTCAATTGTAAAACAGTTGTGTTGTCTGGATAGACCCTTTTACACTCAGAGCTTTTCGCTGTCGTTGTTGTTGTATATATTATCTCATTTGATATTCAAAGCATTCCTATAAAATGTGCAGGGTAGGCATTCATAATGTTGTCTTCTTATAGATGGGAAAGCTGATGATATTGAGGTAGGTGGGTTTTGTACCACACTCTGAATTACCTGATATTACTCCTCTGTTTTACACTATCCCATGCATAAATCCAGATGGAAAGACTCCATACTCATTCTAGAAATACGGTAGAATCTCCAAAGTTGATCACCTCCTTACAATGACCACCTCTTTAAGTTGACCTAATTTTCATAGACTGGACATGCATCCCCTCTACATATCAGTAGAATAGGCCTAGCTCCTTATGTTGTCCACCTCCCTATGTCAACCAGTTTGTTATAGTCTCTTGGGTGGACAACTTACAGAGGGTCTACTATACTTGAAAAGGGTATCATGACCAGACAATGTGGCACTGGGGCAGCAGAATTCCTTTGTTAAACACTTCTCATCCCAATGCTCAGGACTTACCGTGCTACTCAAACTAACATCTGTAGCACAAATTTTTTGTGGAATCATTTATAAGAAAATAATACAAAAAAAAAGAAAATAATACAAATATTTTGGTTTTAGGGATTTTAAAGAATTAGGAACAACAATAATACGAAATATTGAGTTTGGACTTAAATCAGTTAGTTAATTCAGTAGGTTAAAATACAAGGTGGTTGAATCTTAGGTCTTGACTCTGCCTCTTATGAATTTGAAACTTTACTCAGAAAGTGTGTTCAATTTCTACTACCCAAATTTATTTCTTATCCTACACATATCAGCTTACAAACAGCTGAGCACTGAAAGGATAAGTAAATCAATGTAGCCAGCTACCAATTCCAGAGGTAAAAAGATGCCCAGAGAGACAGCCCCTTAGACTGTAAGTCAATAGTACCATCTTCGAAGATACATCATATTAGAATGAGACAAAAATCCAGAATAATTTTACTCACAGCTAAACTTGAGATGCCTTGCAAAAATAGTCCAATTTTTTCATTGCTGCTCAGGACAATCATTAGGACTCTTCATTTAAAGCTCCAAAAAAAAAAAAAAAAAAAAAAAGAAAGAAAGAAATTATTAAAAATAATCTCATCCTTCATACATAAACATTTTTATAACATAATCAAGATCACAAAAGTAGATCAAGTAAAGGTATCTCGTGACATTAATTTATAGGCTGGAAACTTTTCCTCCAATGTCTGGCCATATATTTGTAACCCATATAATGATTATCTCAATACCTTACATGTGTCTTTTTTCAACATTTTCACCATACTTAACTTTCCCAGGGTATAAATGGATTATGCCTCTATTCCACTCTGTTTTTCAGTAATTCACTATCTCCTACAGGAAAACTCTACGCTTCTTCAATACATATAAGTCACTTCATAATCAATTCATGTCTCTCTCTTCACCCAAATTATTTAGAAATACAAAAATATGCCACACTGTTTGAAGCTCAAGAGCCCTGTGAGTGCTGTTTCATTTTCCTGAAATATTTTCACCCTTATCCACCCTGTCAACCCCTGTATCTTCTCACTTGATATCAATGCCAGTATGAATGCCTTCCTCTCATCTTATACGTGACTATGTACCGTCTCCAACCTACATTCTACTGGACTTGTTGATCTAGTGCTTACTTAGCTTTTCAACTAACTAGACAGTGAGTTTCTTAAGAACATGAATTATATCGCATTTACCTCATCACCAAGCCCAGCACTTGGAGATATTTAGTGAACATCTTTTGAATGTGTGAATGTGTGGATCAGCACGTTACCACCTGAACAAAGTCCCTAACCAGGAATCAGGAAATCTAACCTTCTGGTTGTTCTGCTCTGTTCCACACTCTGAGCTTGACTTGTTACAGTGCCCACTTTCTGGGTAGGATAGTTAGATATCACTGAACCAGTTTTCACCAGCATCTATCTTCGGTGGCAGGTGCTGGCTCCTGTGTGCTACTTCACATGCAGACAGGCACTCTTGTCCCCAGCTGTGCCAGCCACTTTTGCTCACTCAGCTGCCCTTAAGGAGTTAAACTTTGTCTCTCCATTAATCCTTAAATTTTGGCTATACCAAAGTGTGAGTACCACGAAATACATGTGAAGCCCTTTGCACTGGGCCAGGCCCTTATAAGTGCTTCATAAATATTAATTGCTATTATTATTTCTTTAAAGACTTATGTAGGTGAAAGATACCATAAACTTTTACACTGATATTGCTTGCTATTTAAATTACAAATATTTTGTGAATGTATAGAATGACCCCGTTCTATATACAGCTTTCATTCCTTAGAATAGGTGCTTCTGGGAGTAAAACTCAGCCAAAAAAAGACAGAAAACTTTGAAATGTAAATTAGAAAATCATACTGACAAGTTTATGCACTTGGTTTGTGGTTTGATAATTTCTCCTAAAATTGCATTTGTTTTGTATTAAAGGTCTCCCCAAGTGTATATTTGCGTGTAGCATTTCTGTTATATCAGTTTGAGGTTTGGCTAACTGTTCTGTCATCCCACTGAAGACAATGAGTCTAATTTCTAAGAAGGTTCATTTGAGTTTTAGGAATGGACATTTGCTCACCTCAGGCTCATGTGGTCTCCTTGGTTTACAGAACGTGTAGCATTTCTGTTACATCAGTTTGAGGTTTGGCTAACTGTTCTGTACTCCCACTGAAGACAATGAGTCTAATTTCTAAGAAGGTTCATTTGAGTTTTAGGAATGGACATTTGCTCACCTCAGGCTCATGTGGTCTCCTTGGTTTACAGAAAAAATATGATGAACCTTGAATTCCTTTCTTCTTTTGGCCTCAGGGGAAATAATTCTGGACAAAGATATAGAACAGAAAAATAATCTGTGCCTTTCCTGTCTTTTATTTGCAGTCTTCCTGGCTTCTTCTTCCTTGAGTATTTTCATTTGTGTATGGCTGATTGTTTATCTAGCTCTAACTCTGATCTCTATTACTGATAACCAAAGTCTGGGATGAAGTAACTTACTTAGCACTTACAAAACACAGTAAAACAAACTGCACTTGGGAAACATAGTTTTGTTTGACTTCTGCTCGACTAGGCAAAGAGTCAGTTCCAGCAGGTGGTCCCTTTCCTATATTTATAAATGCATCCACATATGAGTCAGTTAACCCAATAAATATTTTTAAATTAAAATAAAGAATAATTAATATAAATGCAAAACACTAAAAGAAGATAACTCTCAGATCACAGTTTACTTTTGTGGAAAGAAGTTTTACATATGATGAAATGGAGGGTGTTTGTGGTCCAAGTGTAAACACTTGGGGCTTTTGAGATATTTTAGCTCTGAGTTAGACAGTGCTGCTTTATCTTAAGCAAATAATTGTGTTTCTCCGTTATTCCATTCTTGCATTTGGAAAAGAGGACCAATGAAGCATATTTTCTAGGTTTGTTTAAGCATTAAATAACACAGAAAAAGCACTGAACATAATAGGTACTCAATTAATAATTGTTTATTTCTTATTCATGTACCCTCTCTGAAACTTTATTTTCTGCACAAAACAATGACATATTTGCCTATATTTGTCCATCCAAGTCTCCAGCTATAGAGCACCCTGGTGACAAGTGTTGAAAGTGAAATAATTTAGTGAAATTCTATGAAGACATTTATGTGACATTTGTTGGCTCCAGGCAGCACTATTCATGACCCTTCATTTTAATAACAAGCAGAAGGTATGGCCAGAAATTTTCATAACAAGCAGGGTACACTGGCACCCACTGTGGTGGTGTGAGTTACATGCTCTTTCTCACTACCAACTAATGTGACAATGTGCTGCACTGTGCCCTCAGTTATGTCATTGGGAAGTTATTACTTCCAATAGAAATAACTGAAGACAGTATGGGCTATTGATATACCTCGTGGGAAATTGCAGGAGAGCTCCTGTAATTAACATGAGCCACCAGTGCACAAAGTAAATAAGCAACAGAATTATGATTTTTCCAGCCGTGAGCAAGTAGTAGGGACTTACTTTGATCTACTTTTCTTTGGGAACTGGCTCCTTGCCATGTATTCCCTTTTGAATTCTACATTTTAGTACTTTTTCTAGGTCATAAAGTCATTTGATGCAGTGTGAGTTGGTGAGTGGATAAAAAGCCCTCCACAGATGGAAGCAAAACTTTAGCAACTAGAGGAAGAAGAAAGTTACCTTTGATTGCAGCCTGTGTGTGGTTGCAGGGGTGACTGCATAATGACACGACTAATGGGCCTCAGTGGCACTTACTAATCCCTAAACCCACTATTGTTTGTCTCTGTGAATTCAAAAGAGAAAGGCATGGATAAGTAGGCCAATACAAAATCCAAGCCATTTCTCAAAGGGGCAATTGGGAATTAGGTGGAGTTAAAAAAGTACACTCCACACTCACTGTCTCACTGTGTGGCCTGTGACCAGTCTGTTAACCTCTCTGGTAATGTGCTTCCTTTCCTAGAAAAGGAGAGTTAAATAAATAACTATCCTATGGAGCGCAGGGAGGACTAAGTGAGGTGATGTATATAAAACACTTAGCCTGGTGCCTGGCATATATTAAATATTCAATAAATGTTAGTATGATTACTTTCTATTGATAGGCAGTTTCATATAGAGCATTTATCTTCTTTTGGTTTATTAACTTTCCAAAGGAGAAAATGAGCTCAAGTAGTAAGGTAGCAAACAGAACAGTGTGAAGGAATGGGGAAATAAATCTCCACAGAGACAGTTTGAGAAAGCCATTTTTCTCAGTCCATTAAATCAGTTACAGCCTAAGATGGACCAGTTATCCAAACACATAACTCATTTTGCCCAATTCAATTTAACAAACTCCACCCTTTTTTTAAATGGGGCACTAGATATCCAGGCACAGGAACTCTACAAAGTCGAATTAAACATGGAAAAACTTGGTACAATGAAAAAACATAAGCACAGACATTTAATTTCCTTTTACCCATCACAATCATCTCCATAACTCATGTGCAACTCACCCCCCTCCAGAATTCTATAGAAATTAATGCTGGAATATAAATGTAGAAGGAAATATGCCTCAGCTCTGGAGTCCACAGTATGTTACATCTTCATGCCTACACCATATTGGCATGAAGTATCAAGGGATTTCCACCAGATAGAGGGCAGATATGGTTTGAGTAAGGGGGAGCTCGGCAGGCAACATCATGCAGCCCTCTGAAAGACCATGATCTTAGGCATTAGGTGGAGTCCTTGAACAGGTCCCTTCAAACACCTTGTCAACTCAAAAAAGATAAGCACAGTGGGTAGGGTTGCCAGATAAAATACAACATACCCAGTTAACTTTGGCTTTTAGGTAAACAACAGATTTTTAGGGGAAGGAGAGGTAATAATTATGTCTCAGGCAATATTTGGGATATACATATAAAAGAATCCATTAAAAACTACTATCTAATAAATAAAAGCAAAGAAGGGTAAGCTGCAAACAACCTCTGTGGTCCTTACTAGTTACATTTAAATTCCCAGACTCTTGCTAAAAAGAATGTAGATACAGGAGCTATGCAGACACAGGCATGTATTTTATTTACCAAACCAGGCAGTGTGATTTACAGAAGCATCTACAAGTAAAGCCTCAGGCAGAGCTGCAGGCTAGGCTGTGGACAAGGTGCCTGTGATGAACAGAAGATGGACAGTTCTGCAGTTTGTTCTTGAACAGGTGGCCATAGCAGGACAGAAGAGAACAAAGAAGCAAGGTTTCAGTGCAGAGGTAGGGCTCCCTGCTGATGCTGCCTCTCACTTTGGCTCCCTCACCTATCTCCAAGACTGCCAGCTCTCTGAATAGCTACCATAATTTTATAGGAAATGTAATCTCCCTTCATCTGGATATAGAGGTTTCAGATGGTCACCTGAACCAATAGGTGACAAAATCTCTTAATATCTACTTTGCTATGAGTCAATATTAGGTATCCATGGAGCTTCACCTATAAAGAATGAGCCACAGGGCAGCACCTGTGGCTCAGTGGGTTGAGTGCCAGCCCCATATACCAAGGGTGACGGGTTCAAACCCGGCCCCAGCCAAACTGCAACAAAAGAATAGCTGGGAGTTGTGGCGGGAGCCTGTAGTCCCAGCTACTCGGGAGGTTGAGGCAAGAGAATCGCCTAAGCCCAGGAGTTGGAGGTTGCTGTGAGCTGTGTGATGCCTTGGCACTCTACCAAGTGCGATAAAGTGAGACTCTGTCTCTACCAAAAAAAAAAAAAAAAAAAAAAAAAGAATGAGCCACATATCTATTGAAAAAAAATCTAAAATGCAGAAGAAGCCCATATTTAATAATTCCCACCTTCTATGATAAAGACTGGAGCAGAATTAATATTAAGGAAGAACAAA
>CAUYRH010008261.1:0-11748 GCA_963574655.1 Perodicticus potto
GAAATCTCTCCCACTACCAGGAGCTTTGGTGTTTTCTGTATTCTTTTCTGTAAATCAATTCTGTCTTATCACGGACGGGTGGGGGGGGGGGGAAATAATGTAATGAAGAATAATAAAATACATGTATTTAAAAAAAAAAAAGAAAAAAGACAATGGTTCAGGCATGGGGGTGGCTCACGCCTGTAATCCTAGCACTCTGGAAGGCTGAGGCAGGTGGATTGCCTGAGCTCAGGAGTTTGAGACCAGCCTGAGCAAGAGCAAGACCCCATCTGTACTAAAAATAGAACAAAGTAGTTGGGCATGGTGGTGAGCCCCTGTCTTTGACATGACAATAGCAATAATAATGTCTTCCATTTGAATGGCATTTAACAATTTTTCTTCTTTTGTTCTGAGGCAGAGTTTCACTGTATCACCAGGGTAGAATGTTATGTCGTGGTGTCATCATAGCTCACAGCAACCTCAAACTCTGAAGCAAGAGGATCGCTTGAGCCCAAGAGTTTGAGGTTGCTATTGTCATGTCAAAGATAGGAGTGGATGGTAAATGACTGGCATGTGGTGTTGGCATAAAGTGACCCAGACCCCACTCTATAGACCCTAATCTTCACCCCCCTTCTCTGTTGTTCAAGGTTTGAGAAAAATATCTGCTAAAAGCAAATGACAAAAAGTCTTTTAAATCCAATTATATGGTGATATTATGAAGAAGCAAAAGTAAATATGTGAATTGAAGATAGATCCATTTTACATTTTCTAATTAGGTTAATCTGCAAAAGAAAATAGGCAACTAGATAATCTAAGAAGACATTTTCTTAAGGATCCCTCAGATTCGAAATCTGTCCAGTGGGTGTTATAGCAAAGCCATTATTTAATGCTTTGGCACGTGCAGTAAAACTTTATGAATGTGTGGCCCTTTAAAAACTAGCAGGCAGAATTTGTAGCTCCTAACTTAGACCCAGTAACAGAATTCCTATTTTATAGCCTCCCTATTGAGAAACACTTCAATTACATAAGTAATTTATTCATTAAGGATAAGTAATTTTTAAATAGTTTAATATTCTGGGGTTTTGTTTCAATGTAGTTAGAATTAAGTGAAGGAAGAATTTGGTAAAAGGAAGACAACACGTTTAGTGCAAGTGCCTGTTTTCTGGCTGTGCATACAGGCGTGGAGTGAAGGTCCAGGGCTCAGTCCCTAGAATGGCCTAGCCTAGTGCAAGCTCTCAGATCCGAGAACTGGCACCCTCCAGGGGAGGTCGCCATGGCTGCCCTACCCACACCCAGGGCAGTTGCCTTCCAAAACCATGCCTAATCAGTAGGCTTGTATCTTTTAGAAAAAAGTTGTTTGTGTTACCAAATCAGAGTTATATTTCTTGTTGGTATAGAAATGACCAAACAATGTTACCTACTCTAAGAATTAATTGCCTCATTTTTTTTTCTCCTTCTGATTTCTTAAAAGAGCTATCCATTTTCGAACTGGTTTAGCTACTCAAACCCCAAAGTGCCCACGCCTGTGCCAATTTTCACCAGTTTGGTTTGGGTAGTCTAGTGCTCCTTGATTTTTTCCAGACAGCTCTCAGAATATAAAGAGTATGCTTTCTGAATATGCACATCGGGTGTGGGTAAATGATAGGAATACTGAGCAAAAAAATGGAAATACACACTTATGTATCAGAAAAAACATTGAATGGTACCTTTTCATTCTTACACAAATCAAAAAAATTGTTTGGGATTAATAATTGCCAGCAGTGGTTCATGAATATACCCTACAATATTTCCAATGCTACAACAGGTGAACTTTGCCTCTACCGAAATGTTTTTTCTCTTTTACAATAATTGCTGACCTTGTTTTTGAAAAAAATCACTTTTTTTTCTTTTCCCCTTTGCAATCACATTTTAAAGATGAGATAAAGAGATTACATTTTTTGCTAAGAAACCTGCAGCTGTGAGGCTTATCTTTGAGAATTATTCCTGCTCTTTGCCATTTTCCCTTAAAGACACCGAGTTACAGTCACTTACTAACCACAAATACAAAATGCATTAGGTTTTAACAGCAGATCTAAATTAAAAACTCAGTAACTTGGAACAAATGAACCCCTAGTTCATTTCCAAAGCAAAATCCTAGTTACATTTTATTGTTGCTAAACCTTTCTTACTGCAAACCATCAATCCACTGACTTCCTTCTGGCTTGTTAGAGCTTTGAACTGTACCTTTATGGTGCTATAAATTAACATGTCACAGAGATACACTGTAATTTGCATTAATTTCTTTAGAGTCGAGGTTGTCTATCTTAGAAGACATCTTTATAACACTTAGAATTTGCTCCACAAAGTAATGCCCAACTAAAAGATATAAAACATAAAACATGCATTTAAAAAAATGTGTTTTGGCTTTTATCTCGGGGTGGAAACTGTGTGGTCAGAGTTATGAGTGCAGCTGTGTGATCCAGAACTTGCTCTCTGTGGCTTTAGGACTGTTGTTCAGGCACAGACACTTAGGAGCAGGAAGGCAGAGGAGAGCACAGCCCCGCTCTCACCCACCTGAAGACGAGGAGCCATTTTAAAGATACTGTTACAGGGGGAATGATCAGGGTCATAAAATTGTCAACAAACTGCACTATCATCAAGCTTCCTGTGGGATGCGTGGCAGGAGGGAGCCAACGTGCTGAGCCCAGGGGCACAGGGGTTTGGTTTGGCTGGGCCCAGGCCAGGCTTGCAGCCGTGAACCTGGCCAGGAGCTGCAAGTGGCCCTTGGGAGCCTCCCCAGAGTTTAGGGTTCGGCCAAGCCCCTCTCTGTCTTCGCAAAGCCTGCTGCTGTTATGCGGCAAGAGACGGGTTGGAGAAGAGGCAGTGGATAATTGGGAGAGGCTCTGAGAGAAAAAGAAAAGCACACTGCTATCCTGTGAACCTGAAACTAGAAAGCGAGCCTTCTGCATGCACCAGGAGCTGTCCATCCACTGCAGCCCCTTCTGTCAGAGCAACTGGGACTGCTCCCCTCCCGGCTCATGCCTGCTCCCACCACATTGCCCTACCCTGCTCCTCGCTACATCCTGCAGAAGCTGATCCTTTAGTGGAATTTGTTTTCCAAGCTTTAAAAACAAAATTACTTAGGAGGGTAAAAGAAAACCAAAGCCTTCAGTCCTTGGGCGGCATGCCACCAAACTCCTTTAACTCCAGCCCTGAGTTTCTGTGTCCCTTTGAAATAGACACGGTTTGGGTTGAACCTGCACTTCCTAGCATCTGGAGAAGAGGAGGAAGAATATACTATTTTTAAAAGGAACTTTCTGGAAAGTGTACAAAACCTGATCATTAAAAAAATAAAAGCCAAGCCCTCAGCTGCACAAACAGCCCTTGTTCTCTTGCAGCAAAGGTCTGTCAGGAGTGCCCACCTTCCTCTCCCTGAGAAGAGCAATTAAGGAAACCAGGAAGCATCGCTGAGCTGGTCTGCTCTCTCCCAAAGCCTTTTCAATCACCTCCTTTGATCTAGCTGTGAGCGTGGGGCGGGGAGCTCACGCCACCCGCTTCGTGCCTCCAGCCCTATTTGTAGGCACTGTGTTAGAAGAACATTTTCTCTCTCTGAACATATTTTTTCGAATCAGAGTGTACACATCTGTCTTTATACCCAGCCGCTTTTCTGGCCCCAAACAAGTTCTCTGTGAGTTTCCCCAACTGAGCTCAGTGGGATCTCTGTCAGCTGCAAGATTTATGTCATCTTGTCCAGTCCTGAGAACTGTTCCTTCAGCTTTTCACATCTGGATCTAATTGGAAAGACATTAAGTGCACTGGAAAAGCATATTTTAGGGCAGTTCTTTATAGACACCCCTATTAAAGGAGCTGATGGCTGTAGGTTTGAGTAGGATGAGCCAAGACAACATCTCAAAAAAGTAGAAAGCACGAAATTATGAAAGAGCTGCTGGAAATGAGAAGGCCCTGCTCAAGGATTACATGTATTCAATTGCTGCTGGAGAGAAATGTGGTAAGATGCGTGCCAACCTCAGGCTTTGTCTGGCAGCGTGTGGGATCAGCACACGGGGAACTGGGTCCTCCAGGGCCTGGTCCGCACCTCTGCATGCTGGCATTAGGGTGTGTATACACAAACCTTTTAGATGAGCAGGAGGGTGGTTGGTAACTACAAATGCCGTCACCTTCTTGCCTCACCACCCCCTTTAGGGCCACCACACCCTGTGGTATCTTGATACATAACAATAGAAGCATCTAGTCAGCTTGGAGCAAGGACTGGAACACACACTTGTGTGACTTCAGTAAGATCCCGCCTCCCTCCCTCGCCTTCTCCGGTGTAACACACATAACTAGGTTGCAAATCAACACATCCAAGATGGAAGGCAGAGGGGTCCTTGAGATGATTAGCTTCATGCAAGTTTTCAGACTGGTAACTTGTGTTGAAAGGGTAATAAAAGTCAAACAACACTTGTCACCAGAGGAATGGTGACAGTTTATCTGTATTCCATTTTGAAGCTTTAAACTTTCTAATTTCCTGGGAGCAGCTTAACATCTCTGCAGTCCTGGCCCTGGATATGCAGTTTTCTCTCTATGGACTCAGCCTCATCCCATTTATGGTTTTGGATAAACAGAGGTTTTTAATCTTTGCTGAGCCACAGACCATTTTGGCAATCTGATAAAACCTATGGATCTCTTCACAGAAGAATATTTTAAAACTACATAAAATAAGAATACATAAGGTTTCAGTACAATGACATATGATTGTCAAAATATTAAAAAAATAAATTTTTGCTCTAGTAATAAATGCCTTTCTTTAAGAGTGGCTAGGAAGTTCTAGCAGTTATTTTAATAACTATTTCTAATATACTTCCAGTCTTTCTAATAATTTGCCTACAGAAGTAAGTTTCTGTTACTTTTTAAATTTTTTTTATTTTTTGAGACAGAGTCTCACTTTGTCATCCTGGGTAGAGTGCTATGGTGTCATAGCTCACAACAACCTCAATCTCTTGGGACTGCAGCAAACTGCTTGCCTCAGTCTCCCCTGTATCTGGGACTGCATGTGCCCCCATAATGCCCAGCTAATTTTTTTTCTTTCTTTTTTTTTTTAAGAGACCAGGTCTCACTCTTGCTGAAGCTGGTCTCGAAATCCTGAGCTTGGGCAATCCACCTGCCTTGGCCTCCCGGAGTGTTAGGATTATAGGAATTAGCCATTGCGCCGGGCATGTTATACGTTAATATGGATAAAAATATAGCCTCTTTTCTGTCTAAATTCATAGAGCCTCCAAATCTATGCACCTGACGTTAATGCCCCTGCATTGGTGCAGATGCCATTTGTTGTCCCATCCCCTTGCTTCAGGGAGCATATCCTGCTGCCCTTGCCCAGCACTGCGTGATGTGGAAGGTGTGTGGCCCTCCCTATAGCACTGCTGGGAAGATGCCCAGCAGGCCAGGTCTAAGCAGGAACCCTGCCAAGCTCCTCCTGCCACAGAGAGTCACAGGTGCATGAAGGGGACCAGGGAAAGGCCTCTTCACTCTCCCCTAATCCCCAGCCTCCTGGGTCTAAAGAGTGAACCCAGCAAAAGTGGATGTAACATCCAGGCGGTTAAAGGTGAGGCAGTTAGGAAGAAGAAACTTACTCTGTTCTGTGTGCCTCCTGTTGGGTCTCCCAGCCCCACCACCCAGCTGTAGGGCAGATGGCTCCTTCTGAAACACGGATCTGAGCAAGCCACTGTCCTCAAGTTCACACATGGTGGAGGTCTGTGCTCCTTGAACTGACAGAGGCCCTTGTTATGGGCTAAATTGTGTCCCCCTCCTTCAGAATCCATCCAGTGAAGCCATAACTTCCAGCACCTCAGAATGTGACAGTGTTTGGAGAAATTTGCAGATAGGGCCTTTAAAGAGGCGGTTAAGTGAAAACGAGGTGCCCCTCTGAGAAAAGGAGAGGACATAGAGGGTGTGAGTGCAGAGGGAGGGCTAGGGGAGGACTGGCAGGCGGGATGCCAACCATCTGCATGCCAAGGACGGAAGCCAGCCATGCTGACACCTGGGTCTTGCACTTGCAGCCTCCAGAACTGTCAGAGAATACATTTCTGTGGTTTCAGTCGCCCGGTCCGTGGGATTTTGCGACAGCAGGGATGAATGCAGTCAGACTCACCTTCTTACTGCAGCTGTGGCGCATCACCCTCCTGCTGCAGGGACCAGGCACCTAGCGGCTCCCTGCGCAGAAAGCAGCCGCTTCTAGCAGGCTCGAAAGGGGCCTCACCGTGCTAGGTTCTGTCCCAGTGTCTTCCTCCCGCACCCTGGCAGCCCCTCCAACTCATCCTTTAGGAAAACTCAGCTACCCCTGGCCCAGGAGGTCTTCCCAGCCCCCACGGGGCTGCGGGTCCCTCCTGGGAGCATGCTATCTGCGCTGCATGCGCATCACCAACTTTGCTGTGGGCCCCACTGGAAACACCAGGCCCGGAGCACCTGCCGCAGGACCTGGCTCGTTTCACCTGTGTTCCCACAGCTCCAGCACCCGTGCATCCCGGAAGTGCTGGGTGAGCACAGCCCATAGCCATCTGTCCTGCCAGATTGTCCTTGCACTACCCACTAACTCTGACATGAGAAATAAGGTCTGGGTTCAAGGCCGGGGAGCCACGCCCCAGTTCTGTGTTCCTTTTTATTGCTGAGTAGTAGCCTGTGGCGTGGATGCACCACAGTTTAACCATCTTCCTACTGTGGGAGATGCCCATTGTTTCTTTTTTCTTTTTACTATACCAAATAAAGATGCTATGAACAGGTTTTTATATGGACATAAATGTCACATGTCACTTCTGACACCATTTGCCAGGGCCCAGGACTGGCCAGGTCTCGGGCGGGCTTAACTAGGTTCTGGACACGGACTGCTAAGTCACCTTGCTCAGGTTCAGTTTCTCTTAGGTGCCTGAGGGCTATCTACTTCAGCAGGAGAGAGAGTCTTAGAGAGAATAAAGCAGTCTTCTTAGAAAGATAGACCTTAGTCTTTAGCAGAGCTTGGTCATCTTCAGCAGAGAGACACCGTGCTGGCATTCTGCAGGCAGGAGAGCACACAGAGTCAGAGAAAGCGGTCCATGATAGAATGCGCATGCTCCCAACTGCCTTTTCCTCCAGCCTAATGTAAGGCTGATCTGGTGCCTCTCAACACCACAGGTGTAGAGACTGCCAATTCACCACTGCTCTCATCTCGCGAGCTCTCATGCTTGTTAGGAGTGCTAAATCCCTCTCCATGCCCTTTCCACCCAGGTGTTCCATTATTGAGCAATACAGGTATTTCTTATAACTCTCACTCCCCCTAGCCATAGGCTATGCGGGCTGCAACACATAAATGCTCATTTCTCTGGGATAAGTACCCAGAAAGGAGGTAGCTGGTTTTATGGAAAGTACTCGTTTAGTTTTTTATGTAACTGCCAACTATTTTGGCAGAGTGACTGAACCATTTTACATTCCCATCAGAAATGTAATATCTGACATCCATTTTCTCTGAATCTTCTCTAGCATTTGGCGTTGACACTACTTTTCATTTCAGCTGTTTTAGTGGCTGCATGGTATGGTGTTAACGGCTTGTCATGTCGAGCATCTTCTCATGTGTGTAGTTGCCATCTGTAAATCCTCTTGGGTAAAATGTCCTTTCATGTTCTTTGTCCATTTTTGAATTGAATTGTTTGTTGTTTACTGTTGAATATGGAGAATTTTTTTTTTTTAATTCTCTATACTGGTCTTCTGTCGGATATGTGATCTGCTAACATTTCCTCCCTGCATGTATCTTTCATCCTCTTGCAGGGTCTTTCACAAAGCAAAACTAGTCATTTTGATGAGAGCTGATTTATCAATTTTTCTTTTATGGTAGTTTTAGTTAAAAAATAAATGAGGCTTAAAATTGAGGAGGTTGAGGATTTTTTTGTTGTTATTTTGCAATTTTGGTTCGTGTTTTGTTTAATAATTGTGTTTTAAAAATGAGTAAGAGACTGCTGCTCAGTCTTTCCCTTAGGATTCATCTCATACCAGCCTGCTGCAGAGTGGAGTGCAAACTCTGCCGAAATCACCTTTTTTGTTGTCCCTGGATATTCAGTCAGGGGCTATTCCTGTTATATGTGAAACAAAATGGAGTCAGAATAAGTTTCCAGATTTTTCTAAAGTGCTCCATTTCTGCTCACTCACCTATAACTTCTGGCCGCTTTCTCAGTTAATAAGGGAGTCTGGTTCAAAATTTTGGTTCTCTTTTCATTCTTAAGGTTGGAGGTCACTAGAAACCCTCCACCCTGTCCTTTTTCTTCTAGGAACTCAAGTTCACCCCCTAGGAGCTCCTTCTAGATGGGAAGGGTGTGAGGACTTCCTCCTCTGAAGGCTTCTCCTAGCTTGACAACACAGTGAGAATTAACAAAGTAGGATCCCTCACCCACACTTACTATGTTGCCTCTGTGTCCTCTGGAAATTTCACAGAGGCCATCTCGGGCAAGGGAGAACAATGCAGGCATTTCTTGGTACTCTTAGAGCACAGAACACCAGTCTTAATACCTCCACGTCATCCTGCTGGGCTTAGTGAGCAAGGTAGCCACATCTGTTAGTGCTGCAGATACCAAGACAGACAAAACCCAACTCTGCCCTATTTTAGGAACTTATAGTTTTGTGAGGGGATGTAGACATAGAGATTCCTCAGCTAGTGAATGCAATGCTGCAGTACCACTTGTGGTAGGGACTAATTCCTCACAACTGCTTCCTCAGATTTCTCAGGTCACAGCTAGACTACCCAACCCCCATGGCCAGAAGCTGGTGTGGCTATGTCACCAGTTTCTAGCCAAGGGAATATGAGGGCTTTCAGTCCTCATTCATAAATATCTTCCTATGCACTATCTTCCACTTTAGTTACTGTTCCATTGGCTGAATGGCAAGAACGCTAGCCTAGGGGAAGGCAGAGTCACAAGATGGAAAGGGTCTGGGTCCCTAATTGATCAGAGTCCACTGCCCAGGAGAACCCAGTTGGGATTTCTATGAACACTGTGATTATGAGGTATTTGTTTAGCAGTTAGCTTACTTACCTTGGCTAGTATCCAGAGCACAGAAATTAGAAGTCAGTACTCTTTTTCAAATATAAAAAGACTTCATAGAGAAGATGCCTTGTTTCCCATGTGGCTTATCCCATCTTGCATTTTAGATATTATAAGTATTACTTACTTTTAAAAATCAAAATATTGTCTTGTTGCTTTTTATGCTTTTACTCATTTGTTAATTTCTCTCTTTTTAAAATCTCATTTTATCCTTATGTGGTTAATAATACTAGCCACACAAAGCACTAAGTTGCATGCTGCCAAATTCCAAATAGCTTATTGCTTTTAGAAACTACCACCTCCTCCC
Organism: Perodicticus potto; assembly: GCA_963574655.1. Lineage (NCBI taxonomy): Eukaryota > Metazoa > Chordata > Mammalia > Primates > Lorisidae > Perodicticus > Perodicticus potto. Next base: position 9,325 of record CAUYRH010008261.1, read on the forward strand.
ACTTTCAGCAAATTCTTGCCTTTTGATAACTTAATTCATATCCTTTCCACATATTTATCCAAAGAGGCAGCTTTTAAATTCTGGCATGGTCACCTTCTTTTCCTCCTGGGCTTTGATACTACCAGATGCTAGAGGAAAAACATTCACAATATGTCTACAATCTATTTCAATATATAATTCTATCCAATTGAATGTCAGGCATTTCTGAAGAATGCTGTTGGTTAATAAAATGTCCCTTGCCCTAGTTAAGGTTTTGATTTGAAATTGCATATTGGAATGCCTTGTGTTATATTTTGCCCCCAATTTATAAATCTATCCTATCACAGATTCCCTTTTCTATCTTGCCTCCATAAAATATCAATCTTGGAGAGTGGAGTTTAGCATATCTTTAGAAAGAAAAAGAAGAAAATTATTCTGATTTTGAAAGGGAATGCACCCTCAGGCCAAAAAAAAAAAAGCAAAACAAAACAAACAAAAAAACCTCTGTCTCTTAATACAAGTTAGGAAGTGCCAGTTGTCGTGCACACAGCTTAAGGTGGATTAGGATTCCATCGCTGATCAGGGAATAAATTCCTATACTTTTTAACCTGTTGTCTTCATTTACAGCCAAGCAATTACAAACAAACAAACAAACAAACAAAAAAAAAACCCTGTGTCAACTGTCTTAGAATATTATCAATTTCTAGAAACAATTTAGGAAAATTTTTTGCAAAAGTACTTGGCAGGCCTAACTCATATCCGCCAAAGCGTACTAAATGTCTTCTCACTTTGGGGTAGGAGTACGTAAGGGGGACCATATTATTCAAACACAGAGTAAATCTTTGTATGATTGTACTGTCTCAATGAAGGTTATTTTGTGAAAATTAGGATACTAGCTTTTCCTTTGAGCTGGTTATTTAAGTAGAGACTTTTAACATTATGTTTCATGAAGTTTCTAAAAATTACTAAACCAAGTGTGGTATTATTAGTGTTGTGCTTTTCTTTCAGTTGTGACTAGAAAAAGATGACATAGTTTATTTCTTGAACTTCACAATGACTTTTCATTTGCATTTAAAAAGATATTTTCTAGAAAAAAATTAAATTAATTATAATAAAGCTTCTTCCAAAGATGTACTAATTTAACTGGTATATAATAAGTTTATAATATGTAAGAATACCCACACTGGAGACTTATCATAATACTTAACTTGCTTCCTTTGAAAGACCAACAGTTATCAGCTACTTACCCCAGCTGAATAATCAGTCTTCAAACATCAAATGAATTGCTATTTCTGGGTTTCAGTAAATGGGAAAAATAATTTGCTCCTTAATTTCCACCTGGAACTAATAAAACTCAGAGTTTTATACAGTGGTGGCTTTGAGGTAGCTAGCTATTCTTCAACAAGGGCACTGTTGTTAACTGTTCGTTTATTCGACCAACAAGTGTTTATTGAGAAGAATCTATTATTCTAGATGCTGAGTATTCAGCAATGAGTGAAATAAACAAATTCTTGCCCTCATGGAACTTATATTCTTTTTTTTTAAACCTCTGCAATTATTAGTTTATTAGTATAATCTAGGACTCAGATGTTCAGTATTCCTCCTGAAATTACATGAACAAATGCAAATGGAAAGAATCCAAGTCAAAATTATATAACAAAATAGCACTCCATCACAAAAGCGTGTAAAATTACAAGAACGCAATTTTAAAATACTGGCACTTTAAGAGAACGATAATCTCAATAACCACAAAATTGCCAAATTGTTCCCTAAACTGCTAAGCAGATAAACATGACTCTAATGAATGAGTGTGGGTTTTGTAAGGAAAAATTAAATTCAAATAAATTGAATAACTTGTATTAAGATGCAAAGTTTAAGCGCCTTCTTTCCTATCAATTTGATTTAAAAAGGGGCAAACCACAATACATGAAAATATAACCAATTTTAAATGTGGCATAATTTTAAAGGATGGCCCAATTTATCAAAGATACTCTTAATGGAGAATCTGAAGTTTCCTGTGCAGTTCATGTTTAGGTAAATGGGAAAAGACATTTACAGCCAGCACTTTCTAAGTCTTTGCCGAGACTAGCCTCCTTCGGCCTTTTTCTTGTTCTGTTCTGAGTATTGCCAAAAAATCAAACGAGAACGTCCCCGCCTGTCCATTGGTCCATTGGTGATGTTGCAAAGAAGCTGGGAGAGATGTGGAGTAACACTGCTGCGGGTGACAAGCGGCCTTATGAAAAGAAGGCTGCAAAGCTGAAGGAAAAATAGGAAAAGGATATTGCTGCATACCGAGCTAAAGGAAAGCCTGATGCATCAAAAAAGGGAGTCGTCAAGGCTGAAAAAAGCAAGAAAAAGAAGGAAGAGGAGGAAGATGAAGACGACGAAGAGGATGAAGAGGAGGAGGAAGATGAAGAAGATGATGATGAATAAGTTGGTTCTAGC